>MU725576.1:14733-71376 GCA_026770625.1 Nicotiana glauca
CCTATAAAAGAAGGCCTAATGTTTAGGATTTAAACACACCTCTCATTTGCCTTCTTATCTTCTTAAGACATTTGTATCTTCTCTCTTTAGTATTATTTCACTTGTATTTTTGGAGTGCAATAAAATATTGGTTGTGTCCGAGGAGTAGGCAAAATTAGCCGAACCTCGTTAATTCTAGTGTTCCTTTTATTATTGCTTCATTGTCTTATTTATTATTTAGTGGCTATCATAATTTTTTTGGTATAGTAGTTATGACTTATTCACACTATATACATTTGACTTCCGCAACAAAATTACAGTTGGAAGTTCTTATTTTGCTATGCTCGTCAATGGAGTTGTCTTCAAAACCAAAGATGTGTAAGTGTCAATAACTCGGGAACTTTGACAGCACACCATAAAACTCAACATTAAAAAGGCACCATCTTCCGAAGACCTGATTTAGCAATCTTTGCACAAGTGAAAAAGAGCAATTTTATAATTTATTTCAGAATGATTTAAAAGGATAGCCCCCGGTGCACTAAGCTCCCTGGAAGGGTCGGACCATAAGGGTCTATTGTACGCAGCCTTACCCAGCATTGCTACAAAAGGCTGTTTCCATGGTTCAAACCCGTGACCTCCTGATCACATGGCAGCAACTTTACCAGTTACGCCAAGGCTCTCCTTCTTATTTCAGAATGCTTTATTTTTTAATATGAAATCACAAGCTGGATCAAGAAGCTTGTCACTTCTGTGCAATGCGCAGCAGAAGATTAAAAAGATGAAGGGGCTTAGACATCATGACCATGTGATCGGAGCCTGGGATTTCTTCCACTTCGTCGGGTGGATTCTTTTCAATCATCCACTCTTGGAATTCCTTCAGTAGAGTTTTATCTTCAGCAGCCACAATGAACACTCGCCTGACTGATCCATACCTTTTGTTTGAAAGAACAATCTCTTTCGATATGTCTTCCTCACTGTATATGTAAAGTGGCCTTGCTAGTGTTGTAGCCAGCACCCAATCCTAACACCAAAACGGCAAAAAGAGACACAACTTAGCGTCCACTTGAATAAATCATAATGTAAATGAGCTAGTCTTTTGAGTAGATGATGTCTACTGAATACTTGGCGAAAACATGCAATATTAGGACAATCCTCATGATAACGAAAATACCAAAGGTCAGATATTTCACTATTATGCTTACCTGAATTGGGCTCTGCTGATAAGCATTTCTTGCCAAGTACTTTGGACCAAAGAAGAAGGCCGTTGGAGGATTGGTAGGTCCATTATCGTATGTTACACGATTATCAAGTTGAGATATCATTTCACTAGAAGACTGTAACTGGATAATAGTTTCAAACATGAAAAAGTGTTAGCTGATAAGAAGAGTTCATCGCCTAGATAAAGTTGGTAAGATATACCTTGGTCATGAGAGTGGTTGCATTTAAAGTTAGACCAGGCATATGAGCAGTAACAAATACAGCAACTAAAATCTTTTCTGGAAATCTTTCCATGGCTTTAGATATGGCCAACCCACCATAGCTATGTCCTACAAGAATCACTTTCTGATGTGCAGGAAGAGAAGCCATGAACTCCATTAGCGGACTGAAGTAATCCGATAAATGTGGGATTTCAAGAACCTGCTTTGGATTAACCCCTGAAGCACCCAAGTCCATAGCTGTTACATTATGCCCTGAAGTTTTTATCAACGCCATAATCTTGTACCAAGACCAGGCTCCATGACACGCGCCATGAACTAGAACAAAGTGTTTGCTAGTTTTAGGCCTATGCCCTGATGTTGTTGAATTTACATTTGGCAACAAAAGTATCAGTACTAAACTTATTAGAAACTTGATTTTCTCCATTTAACTATTTTTCTCTTCTTTTGAACTATGACTACATAGTATGCCCATTATAAGGCAATGTTGATGCTCGAGGTGTTTGACCTGCTAAATTACTTCACTGCTCAAGCAACCCTACGTCAAGTACTATTTGTTGAGCATTTTATATTGAATATCTTTTCTGTAACTTTTGATCATTCATCAAGTCAACTAGAGGAAGAACGTAGACAAGTAAGTTATTCAAGCTCTAGTTGCATAAAATATTAACAAATATCAATGTCAACTGCTGACTAAATTTCATCAAATGATTGTAATTTCGGTGTCCTTCTTTGTATAAAATTAGAACCAAGTGTGTTCAGCAAATAGAATGACTCAAAAAAGCGCTTTAACCACTTTCGTGAGGGTAGAAATGTTCAGAGTTGGACCAGGCATCACTGCCGTAACAAAAGCAGCTACTGAAATCTTTTCTGCAAAGTTTCCATAACCCGCCAATTTAAGTAAGATTTTGACATTGAAAAAGCTCGTGTTGTAATCTTGAGTAAATGGTTATTTAGCCCATGTTGTTCCTTAGACATTTCGGCAAGACAAAGGTAAGTACTAAGTTGGGGCTCCAGTTGTATTCCCAAACATGACATATGTATATTAACTTTTGGAATCTGTGATCTGATGAAAATAATTGCTGTTGGGATATAACAAATAATCCCGTCCAGGAATAATATACACGGTAAATAATAATAACACAAGAGAGTAACAACAACACCAACTCTTTTAATATGGTGAAATACAATACTCGAGCGGAGCAACATTATCACTATGAGTACTACAACTTTGAAAGAAATAACGTTCTTTATTTAAAAACACCTCACTATAATATTACTACCACTCACTAAATATCTCACCGACAACAATCTATGGATTACTCTCACTGCTTTCTGCTTCTCTTGTTATTTGGGTATTTTTAAACTGAATGAATGAAGCTCATATTTATAGGCACATTTTCACCAACCAAACCAATCTGATTGGTTCATCAATGTGTAAAGTTCAGACATTGTTTTGGTTTTGGTCTTGTTGCAATTTGCAGCTTTATTTCAGCCGCCCTTACTGAAAATTTTTAGCCACCCTAATTTGAATTCACTGTTAGTAAAATGTAAATAAGAAGAGATAGAAATAAGGAAGAAGTCTATTCTTCTTTCACTTTGGTATATATTTTCATTGCAATTACATAGCCTTTTATATGCATAAAAAGTAAATATGATGGACATAAAGTAGGAGATTTAATCTTTAAGTTATTCACAACATGGGCATCCAATGTACAAACTATTTAGCATCCAATGTACAAACTATTTAGCATCCAATGTACAAACTATTCATAACACTCCCCATTGGATGTTCATGTAAGATAATGTGCCTCATTAAGAACTAACAAAAAAAATTGGGATGTACATAGTTATTTATAATATATATTGCTTGCCGCCTCATTAAAAACCTTACCAGGAAAACCCAGTAGGACAAAACCTTGATTAAGGAAAAGAGTACAGCGTGTAGTTACTCCCCTGATGAAAAATCACTTAATGTCTCGAAGACGACATATTCCAATCTTATATATCAACTTTTCAAATATTGAGGTTGGTAATGACTTAGTGAATAGATCAGTCAAATTATCACTTGAACGAACTTGTTGTACATCCATTTCACCATTCTTCTGAAGATCATGAGTGAAAAAGAATTTCGGTGAAATGTGTTTTGTTCTATCTCCTTTGATATGTCATCCTTTCAATTGAGCTATGCATGTAACATTGTCTTCATACAATATTGTTGGAATATTCTCTTTCGAAGAAAGACCACATGTTTGCTGAATGTGGTGAACTATCGATATCAACCAAACGCATTCTCGACTTGCTTCGTGAATGGCTATTATCTCTGCATGATTTGAAGAAATAGCAACCATAGTTTGTTTTGTCGAACGCCATGATATGGCTGTACCTCCACTTGTAAATAAATAGCATGTATGAGATCGACCTTTGTATGGATCAGACAAATATCCTGCATCTGCATAACCAATCAATGATGGCTTGAATTCATTTGAATAAAATAAACCCTTGTCAATGGTCCCTTGGAGGTATCTGAATATATATTTAATGCCATTTCAATGTCTTTGTGTTGGCGAAGAACTAAATCTTGCCAATAAGCTTAGTGAGAAAGCTATATCTGGTCGGGAATTATTGGCAAGATACATTAATGCCCCAATTGCACTAAGATATGGTACTTCGATATGGATCTTTCTTTATATCAAGTGATCTCACAACCATCGGGGTACTCAATCGATGTGCTTTATCTATATAGAATCACTTTAAAATCTTTTCGGTGTATGTTAATTGATGGACAAATATTCCATCTTTCATATACTCAATTTGTAGACCAAGACAAAACTTTATCTTTCCAAGATCTTTCATTTCAAATTCTTTCTTCAAACAGTCTACTATTTTTGGAAGCTCCCCAGGAGTTCCAATGATATTTAAATCATCAACATACACGACGATTATAACAAATTCAGATCCAGACCTTTTTATAAAGACACAAGGACAAATTGGATCATTCTTGTACCCTTCTTTCAACATGTGTTCACTCAGGCGATTGTACCACATACGACCTGATTGTTTCAATCCGTATAAAAATTTTTGAAGCTTTATTGAACAATTTTGTCGAAAACTTTTATATGCTTCTGGCACTTTAAATCCCTCAAGTGCTTTCATAAAAATTTCGTTGTCTAATGATCCATACAAGTAGGCAGTAACAACATTCATTAGATGCATATTAAGTTTTTCTTGCACTGCCATATTTATGAGATACCTGAAGGTGATAGCATCCACTACAAGAGAATATGTCTCCATATAATCAATTCCAGGCCTTTGAGAAAACCCTTGTGCCACAAGTCGCGCTTTATATCTAACAACTTCATTTTTATCATTTCATTTTCGCACAAAAACTCATTTATACCCTACTAGCTTTATGCCTTCAGGTGTTCGAACTATGGGTCCGAAGACTTCACGTTTTTCAAGTGAAGTTATCTCTGCCTGGATAGCGTCTTTCCATTTTGGCTAATCATTTCTCTGTCTACATTCATCGACAGATTTTGGTTCAAGAACCTCATCTTGTTGCATTATTTCAACAGCAACATTATAAGCAAAAATGTTATCGATAACAATATTATTTCGGTTCCATCTTTTCTCGGTTGAGACGTAACTTATTGATATCTCTTCATTCTCATTATTTTCAGGTACCTGGACCTTCCCTAAGGTCTTATCATTTGTTACGTCTTGGGGCTCTTCTTGAGCCACTACCTCTGTGTTATGTTCATTTTGATCACTTGATCCTTTTCTTCTTTGAGGATTTTTATCTTTAGAACTGATTAGTCTACCATGTTTCAAGCATGGATTAGAACCATTTGATTTAATTAATTGTCTTGTCGGGATATCAACTCTTATTGGAGCATTAGCATCTGGAATATGTGACTTAGTCACTCTTGGTAGGTCAGTGAATGCATCTGGCAATTGATTTGCAATATTTTTGTCACGAGCCGGATTTCTCACCCTTGGAGACGTGATGGAGCCTACTAATGAGAGATAGGCAAGACAAAACCTCACCTAATTAACCAATTACTTCTTATTAGCAATTATAGAGTGATAATCAGGATAATAATAGAAACTCAATAAGTAAGCGGAAGACGATGATAAAATAACTGAAATCCATGTCTATTACATCAACTTAAACCTTAACCACCCAAAACCTGGTGTCACAGTATCACATACGGTCTAAGAATGCTAAATACAAAGTCTAAAATAAAGCTACACTGTCTCAGAAACAAGGAGATGAAACAGGAATATAAAAGATAGAGGAGACGCCGGGCCTGCGGACGTCAGTAGGACTACCTCAGGATCTTGTACTGAAGGCCTGCTCCGAATCTACTGTTGCGCATCGTATGCTGCTCCGGTATCGGGATCTGTGCAAAAGAGTACATAGTGTAGTATCAGTACAACCAACCCCATGTGCTGGTAAGAGTCTGGCCTAACCCCAGTAAGGTAGTGATGAGGCTAGGACCAGACTCCAGATAAACCTGTGTAGTTATATTTATATACAGCGGAAAATAAACAAGAATAAACATTTTAATGGGAGGGGAACATACTTCGGGGATAGCAGATAATACAGAACTTCAAAAGAATAATAATGGAAAAATCAACAATTTAACTCTAACACGGATATGGGAAATAAAATCAGATTTCACTATCGGTACACATCTCGTTGCAGGCGTGCAACTCGATCCCATTTCTCATATTTCTGTGGTAGGCGTACCACCCGCTCCCATTTCATCAAATATCGTGGTAGGCGTACCACCCGCTCCCATTTCATCAATATCTTGTGGGAGGCATACCACCCGTTCCCTTTTCATTAATAAATTGTGGTAGGCGTACCACCCGCTCCTTTTTCATTAATAACTTATGGTAGGCGTACCACCCGCTCCCTTTTCATTAATAACGTGTGGTAGGCGTACCGACCACTCCCTTTTCATTAATAAATTTTGGTAGGTGTACCAGCCGCTCCCTTTTCATTCCAACACAAATTCACAACAAAATCCCGGAAGGGAACAAAACAACATAAAAATTTCCCGGCAAGGGAACATGCAGCTATAACCAATTCCTTAGGCATAAATAAAGTACATGAGGTTAAGCTAAATCTTTACTCAATATCAAGAATCATCAAGTAAACATCTGAAGTGTCACTTAAGAACACAACAATAATCAACTTAGGACTCACGGTCATGCTCGACACCAACGTATAGATACTCCTCACCATGCCTATACATCGTACTCGATCAAGAAGCAAATAGAAAATATGACTCAACTCCTAATCCCTCAAGCTAGGGTTAGACCGAACACTTACCTCGATGCCACGAACATAACCCAAGTTTCAATTATTGCTTTACCCCTTGATTCCACCGCCAATTCGCTCGTATCTAGTCATAATTTGCTTAATTATATCAATAAACGCTAAATGAATCAATTTGAATGCATAAAAATGAATTTCCCAAAGAGTCAAAAATCGCCCCCGGGCCCATATGGTCAAAATCCGAGGTTCGAACCAAAATCCGATCACTCATTCCCCCATTAACTCAAATATATAATTTATTTTGAAATCTCCTCAATTCTTGAAAAACCTAGGTTCTACCCAACAACCAATTTCCCCAATGAAAATCATTGATTTGAAGTTGAAATCATGTTAAAAGATGTTAATGATTGAAGAAAACTAGTTAAAAATGACTTACAATCGATTTGGAGAAGAAAGGTTGTTTGAAGAATCGTCTCTTATGTTTTTGGGGTCTTAAAAATTGAATAATAACTGAAAATCCCGTCTAAATATACTGCCCTCAGATGCCCTGTGCGGACTGCACAAAATCAACTGCGGCCGCACAGGCTTCCTGTGTTCTACAGTGACAAGTGTTAGTATTTTGGTTATACCTTTCTCTACAAATATCCAAATTCCTATTATAATATGTTTCTGAAAACCAGACACGAAGATCTACAACTTTTGGTTTGAATCATCTCAACATTCCTTATGGATCCAAAGATATAGGCTTCCGAAGTCGGACCAGTGAATCTATTCTTCACCGCAGACCGCACCAAAACTAGTGCGGCCGCACAAGCCTCTGTGCAGGGGCAGTCCATATCGTGCGGACTGCACAGCCTTGTTCAGAGGTCCTGCACCTCTCTGACAGCTCCGTTTTAAGCTTAAGACACCCTGGAACCTACCTGAAACTCACCCGAGCCCTCGAAACTCCAAACAAAGTGTATACACAACCTTAAAAAATATCCTACGGACTTATTCGTGTAATCAAATCACCAAAATAACATCATGAACATCGATTTATACCTCAAAATCAAAGAATTTTTTCCCAAACTTCATAAAGCATCAACTTTAGCAATTTAGGTCCGAATCACGTCAAACGATATCCGTTTTCACCAAATTTTACAAAAATATCTTAAATCATATATAAGACATGTACCGGGCACCAGAACTAAAATGCGGGCCCGATAAGATTGTAAGGCACGTGATTTTTGCCCTATATGACAATTACTCCCAAAAATACAAAATAAAATAGTTTTTGTTTGTTTGTAATTGTGGTAAATTTTGTGTTATTTTTTTATTGTATTGTTTACATGTGTCTGTGCATTAATGAAAAATACAAAATATGTTGCATTTGCATTCTAGGTCAATTTTACAATTAGGAGTAATTAAGCATGTTCTAGAAAAACCGAAAAATCACAAAAATATGTACTTTGCTTTTTCGACATTTAATGTCCAAATTATGTGAGCTTACTTTTAATTGGTGTTTAATGTTGTGTGATAATTATTATTAGGAGTTAATTAGCATTTTAGTTAATTTTTGATTTTATCATTAAGTTAGAATTTTGGTTTTATTAATCAGAAATTAAGAAAATGAAAAGAAACAGAAAAACCGGATTGGGCCGTCCAAATTTAACCAAATCCAGGCCCAAAACATTTGCCTAACCCGGTCCAATTGGCCAGGCCTCTCAGACGTTCTAAACGATGTCGGTTTGTCACTTTCAATCAGTGCCATTGGATTAAAGTAATCCAACGGTCAAGATCATCAACACAGGCACACCCAAACCAGCCCGACCTGTTTACCCCAAACCGATCCGGTCCCAGAGAAGGCCAAACGACACCGTTCGGTTTAGTCGACTGATCTAGGCCATTGATCTCAAATGATCTAACGACCTGGATTGGTTCTCTCATTCGGTATATAAGGATCCCAACGAACCCCACCCCCCACAGCCAAACCCTTCCCCTTCTGTCTCTCATCCTCAGAGACTTGAACCCCTCCCTGAAACCCTAGATGCCACCCCGCCCTTTCGCCTGAAACCCAGCGGCAACAACGCCGCCGACCACCCAAATAACACCCATGAACCTTCTAGCCACCCTCTCCATGAATCCATGTTCCGTTTACTTCGAATCTCAATGGAAGTCTTCGAATCTTCAATCAAAGATCGTTCAAAAAAACTCACCTTCTCCGGTTAACCCCAAACTTACACCACTAATCCTCCTGACCTCCCTCATTCCCAAATCACCCTTAGTTTGGCTCGAATCATGCTAGAACTATTCGAATCCCAAATCGAACAAACAGAACCCTAGAAGGACCAAAACTAAGCCTGTCCGAGATTAGAAAGTTGGGGGTTCTAATCGCCTTTAGTCGAGTGTTCTCAGTAGAGAACTCTCGATTAAAGTCCGTTTTTACCTCAAAAGGTTCAAGTCGAAGGTCAAACGAGTGGAGTTCGTTTGGTTTCTGATTTGAGGTATTTTCCTCTCCTTTTTTATTTATTTATTATTGTTTATTTGTGTAAGTTGCGTTGTATCTTTGTCTGATTGATTTTTCTTTATTTTTGTCGATTATCTTCTCCTCCTCTTCTGGACCTTTTTCTTGGGTCATCTTTCTTCTGATTGATTAGCACGTATTAATGACAAAGGATAAAATTAAGATATTTCATATATTGGAGGGGTATAATAATACAAAAATTCTAGCCTAATGCAACAGGTAGTTAATCTTGCAATTTGATTCATCTGGCTTTCTTATGAATAACATGTAATATACTATAAACAAATACAGAAGAAAAAATTGCTGATACTTTGTCTATAGCTAGTTATTCAGCAATGAATGACATATTATGGCACATTACCTTTGAATATACGTTAGGCCTACCTCTGGCACAAAGAGGTCACTTGCATATTAGGATGCGGTATTTGTTGACTTTACTTGCTACATGACTTTATTTATACGTAATTTTGTTTGACATTTACTTATCTAATTTTGCATTATTATATCTTGTTATTATCTCATACTTACTCGTTTTCTCCTTTTCTTATTTTTCTTTCTTAACAAAACAAATATATTTTTTAAAACTAATGGTTAACTTGTGAGAACCATCACATTCATATTTCAAAAAATGTAGTCACAACTTTACACCGTTAGAGCTTGCTACACACATTTAAGACTCATCCATGAACTACACTACCAATCTCATCCAAAACTTTACATATTGTAGGCGTTTGAATCATTTGAATGCGTTTGTACGTTAGTTTGATTCAACTCTGAATTTTTCTTTTTCTGGTTTGGTCAAGTTCTATGTGATCCTTCATCTCTACTTCTGTTATTTAGTGTTCACATGTCAATGTAGCTAATTCAAGGCAGTAAGTTGGTAGTTTGATTATTCAAGTTTTGGTTTGATTAGTTTCTATTGAAGTTTGATTTTGTGTGTGTTGAATTTGTAGTTGTTTGGTAGTTGTTCGAAGTTAACTAAGCTGTTGTTCCGAAATGCATAGTTTTGTTCCTGGAATTATTTACCTGTTTTCAAATTGATCATTAGGTACAGTTTAGTTAATTTGCCTGCAGCTAAGTAGAATAGAGTTCTAGTTAGTTAAGGGGAGGGTTTAGTTACCTAATAAAGTAATTTTAGTGAACATCAGAGGGTAATTTTGGGAGTCTGAAAGTTCGAAGATGGTTTAACTTAGTGGCCTGTTAGTAGTGTACTTAATTAACCATTAAATTAATGCTTTGTCTAGTAATAGTGGGATGGGAATTAGAATAGTACGGGAGGTCTGTTTAGAAATAATTAAAGTACCAGTTGCCCATAACCTTAGAATTAATTAATAAAACAAGACATATGGTAGTAGGGAACAGGGGATTAAATCAAGAACAAGGCATATAGGAGTGGGGTTCTAAAGGGGATGGGCAGAAGGTTGGTCGAAGGGTTTTTAGTTTCTCAAGAGTAGAAAAGGGGTCTGCATGAGGTATAAATAAGGGAATTTTGGATAGAGTTAGGGGTTGGTTTTTTTTTTTAGTAAAAAAGAAGTCAAAATTGAGAGTTTAAAAAACTGGAGAGTTTGGTTTTCTTTTTACTGCTGGAAATCAGTGTTGGAGTGTGTTACTGCTTCGTTGAAAATCAGAGTGGTTTCAGTCTGGTCTTGAGTGACTTTGGGATCCAGTGGAATTGTCTTCTGATCGATTTATTAGTTGGCTAAAGTTTTTAAGTGACTCTAGTGCATCCTTGAGTTCATTTGGGTTTGTTTTGGTATTGTTGTGGGTCAATCCTGTGATTTCTATTATTTCTTGGGTCATTTGAATCATTCCTGGGTTGAAGAATAGCCTTTGTTATTGTGTTATCTGTTGTGGATTGCTGTTGTATTGCTATTGTGATCTGCTGCCGCTGACTACTCCTTCTTCTTCTTGCATTTTCAAATTCAGGTACATATTTGAATCCTGTATTGCTAAAACTTGGAAATTGAAAGAATGATGCAATGAAATCTATTGTCTGTTTGCCTTCTGAAGTTTTGTATTCAAATTGTCTTAGTAGTATAATTAGTAGATGAGTTGTGTTTGTTTAGTTCTATTTAGATTTTTGCTAAATTGAATTGTATAGCTAGAATTGGAAATGTTTGTACAATGAACATTAGATATAGTTAGTTTTAGTTCAATTTATGTAGTAAACACTAGGCTTGCTGGATTATTAGATCAATCTGAACAGTAGCACGCTATTTAAATTGTTGTTCGAAGTTCATGTTATTTCTGTCTGTTCTAAAAAATGTAAAGCAGTCTCGTCTATTTGAAAACTTGAACAATCAGACCGTAAGTGTAGTCCCAGTAGTTAGTTTCCGTAGCTATAATTAATATTCTGGAATTTGGTTTTGAATTCAACCTCGATCGTTGTTGGGCAGAATCAAATTGTAGCATAGCTGAGCGAAATCATCTTTTAGATGCATGAGTTAGTTCAAAACCAGCAGCAGTATAAATTCCAACCTTTTGGGTATAATCAAGGCGCATTATAACGTTGAAATCAATTTGCTAAGTCGAAGTTCAAGCTCTGATTTAGGTTGCCTATTATCGAATCCCAGGCTGTTGGGTACATGTGCGGTTATTCCAAATAAGTTTAACATGTTTTACTTAAATTGTCAAAGTTCTTTAATCGGCCATTTAAACTAGTGGTTGGGTTTTGCTTTGGACCCAAGTCCTTTTCAAATAATTCTACAAAGGTTCAAGTTTGTTTGATATTAAGTCATATTAACTAAGTGGGGCTTTCTATTTATTTTCGTAGAGACAAAAAAATAGAAAAATCTTAGTCGTTTTAAGATTGCCCTTTTAAAATAAAAGGACGAGAAGAGCCTCGCCAAACAAATAAATAGATTGCTGGCCCTCATAAATGTATACTAAAATACTTAGATTTCAGGCCGGGCCGTTTAGCGGATTTCACGGCCTTCCCAAAATAATAATGCGTTAGTCTCTTTAGGCGCGTGTTAATAATCTCACTTTCTTAAGCTCGGGTGCACATTTATGTGACCCAAACCCAAATCTCAACGGAGTCGAAATATGTCAATAACCACGGGTCCATTGATGTGACGTGGTTTGAGATGTGTTTTCACGACGTTGCAATTCTTATAAAATAATAATAATCAAAAGCGGGTNAGTTAAGCGACCGTGCTAGAATCACAGAACTCGGGAATGCCTAACACCTTCTCCCGGGTTAACAGAATTCCTTATCCGGATTTCTAGTTCGTAGACTGTAATATGGAGTCAAGTTTTTCCTCGATTCGGGATTCAAACCGGTGACTTGGGACACCATAAATCTCTCAAGTGGCGATTCCAACCCTTAATAGTAAATCCTATTTCGATTGTCCTTTAATTGGAAAAACTCTCGTCACTACGCCCTTCACCGGGTGCAGTAGCGTAAAAAGGAGGTGCGACAGCTCTGGCGATTCCACTGGGGAGACCCATAACCCAGAACCACCGGTTCAGGGTTAGAAATTCGAGCTTAGAATAATTGTTGTATTTGGCTTTATTTATTATCTGATTTTATTTTATGATTGGGCTTAAATGTGCAAATGATGCTTTTTACCGCTTTTTGATATTATTTGAACTGTATATACAAACTGTGCTGAAACCCTTCTCTTCTCACCTCCGGGATGTGCTTACTAGTTGAGACTCCCTATTATGTTAGTGTCATGCCTTGAAATAAGAAAAGGGCTCGGACAAGTTACAAAGCCGGACGATCTTGCGGGTCCCCAGTACGTAGCCCCCTCTCGACTCGAGTTGTCCGCTCGGATACACTGTCTAGAACACATACCCAGATTTTGAACCTAGAATAACTTGACTTCATGACGGATCCCTAGTAGGAACGCTTATTTGCATCATGTTGAATTTGACTTAGGGGACTCAACACAAGGGTTGGATCCGTCTAGGACAGGCAACCTGAAATGAAAAGACCATCCTGCTGCATCCTGTTTGTTTTATGCATTTATTTGCTTTAGACTTGCATGCTGACCGGCTTATGAAAATTGGGAATATTTGAAAATGATGAAAAAAAGAGAGAAAAATAGCAGTGTAGAGAGATAACTACTTATTTAAAAAAAAAAACCAATGCCCAAGTAGTGTCGAAACTCTGAAAAAAGGGAAAGAAAAAAAAGAGAAATGTTTTTTTTTTTATTTTTGAAAAGCAAAAGAAAAAGAGATTTGTTTCAAAATTAGTTTATTTTCGCCCGAACTACGCCGATTTGATTCTCACAGGGTGTGAGATACGTAGGCAACTCTCATCGGGTCCAACCTCCCCTTTTGCGAAAATCGCCAAAAAATATCAAAATTAATATTTTCGTCATGAATAAGTCCGGTGATGCCGTTTTTGTCAAAAATAGCCGAATGTTCCTGAAAGGGACACCGGAAGGCTGACTTTGCATAAACAGCCACCTTTGGGTCATTCTTTAGATTTTGCCGGTTGACCGACACAGCCTTAAAATCTTCTCCATCGAAGTACTGAAAGGCCGTGTTTGGAAAACTGGATCTTTCTTTTCAAATTGAAAAAAATGAAAAATAGTCAAATTGTTTTGAGTCAAATATATTTTATTCTTGCTTAATCACCTTAATAAATGTGCAGAATGAGCACGAACCAGAATTCACCCGGAGCCCTTATAAACAAGATCCCGTTGGGGTTACACATGTGGTGGAATGACTTGGGCGAATCAGGGCAAGACAAGATCAAGTTGTACTTAGGAGGCCTTACTGGGTTACTGAAGATTAATCCAAGAGGGGACATCATAAAGGCATTAATTCCATTCTGGGACCCGACACACAATGTATTTCACTTCTCAGATTTCGAGCTCGCGCCGACATTGGAACAGATAGAAGGGTACATCTGGGGTCCCAAGGTTCCTTTGAAAAAACAGTACTTGATTGCTCCAAGGGCCGTAACCATACACAAGTTCTTAGACACTCTGAAGATTCGCAGAACAGTCCACAACCTAGATTTGGCAAAGGGCTTTTGTACTCTGTCATTCATACACGACAGATACGATCATATCGGAGGTTTCAACAATTCAGAGAGCAGAATCTGTAGCAAGGACAACTGCCTGAAATGGGAAGAGCATAGGTGTATTGCGTTTATGGTAGTCTTTTTGGGACTTCTTATGTTTCCTAGAAAAGACGGAAAAATTGATATACAAGTCGCCGTGGTCGTCAGTACTTTGCTCACTCAGGATAACAGCACTCTAGCACCCATGATAATAGCCGACATCTTCTGCACTCTTACTGCTTGCAAAGCCGGAGGGGATTTCTTTGAGGGTTGCAATGTATTGCTGCAAATGTGGATGATTGAACATTTATGTCATCACCCTCCATTTATGAGATATGGGTCATCTAAGAAGACATGTATAGAAGAATTTTATACAAGAGTCGACAGGATTAGTTTACCAGAAGGGGTCACTGAATGGGTAGCACACCTGCGTTCCGTCACCGCCAGCCAGATAGAATGGACATTTGGGTGGCTGTCTGTGGATGAAGTCATATATATGTCAGCCACAGGATCTCATTTGCTTTTGATGGGTCTCAAAAGTATTCAACCATATGTCCCATACCGAGTCTTAAGGCAGTTGGGCTGGTGCCAAATAGTCCCAAAGAATGAAGATCTCAGCAGCCAGGTAATCGAAATTGGTCCTAATAGGCAGTTCCCCGTAGCGGTCGTTCGCAAAACTTGGAATGAATGCCAAACCTTGAAAGCAAATACTTGTGTCAGGGATAGGTCCAAAGGCGAAATGGTGCCAGGATACATTGCTTGGTATCAAAGAGAACTCGAGCTCGAAAGGCCGGCTAAGAGACCTCACCTTCAGGAGTTCGCCGAGTCTTCACAAGAGCGTTGGGACTGGTTAGCAAAAGAAGAAGGATACAGGGCAGAAATCGGCAAACTAAAACAATGGGTTCGCGACTTGAAATTTGAAAATAGTGTGCAGGTTGATGCTGATAATGGAGAAAAGAACAAACTGCCCCAAGAAAATGAGGCCCTGAAAGCACAAATCCGACAGATTAGAATGGATGCCGACAACCAATAGAGAAGTTGGTCTGACGAAAGGCTGATAAATGGGTTGAAAAAGCAGATCATCAAAAGCCAAGTGGGTTTAGAAAGATCTGAAGCTAGCATGGCAAGAATCCGAGCTAGATGGGCAACAATTATAGAAGCGCGAGCAAAGCATATGCGGCAAGTAAAGAGGGACTACGAAGGGAACATCGCTATATTGAAAGAAACAATATCTACTCTCAAAGAGCGGACCCTCAGACAAGCCCGAGAAGCTAGAGCAGATAAGAAGCGCTGCTATGACCTAATGGCATGAATGGAGGAACAGATGGATAAGTTTCAGGATCAACTCTTTAACAACACTCAAGTGCTGAGAATGCGGGATCAACAAATAGAGCGACTTCTTGTGGAAAGGGATTAATCGGGTGAAGAATCGAAGATATCGGGCACTACATCACCATGAAGTGCCTATCATGTGATGATATGTCCCGAACCACCTTCTTTGCTTCAGTAATGACTTATGTCCACCAGATCATGGAAGAATTGAAGACTCTTCAAAGGGGCCTTGCACCAAAGCCCGCGGCAAGGCCGAATGACGCCCCGCGGGCAGCAAAATTCAAAGCTTTAAAGTAGTTCATAGTCTGAGTCTGTATTTTCTTTGTCTCTAGAGTCTTTTGTCTGTTGAAATTTGTATTTTCCTTTTTTTCATTAAGGTCTGTAGTCGTTTCTAGTTTCCTTTCGAAAAATGTTTAGCCTTGTAACAGAATATTTTGATAATGAAAATTGAAAAATCCAAATGGCGTCTTTACTTTTCGCACTTGTGGTCAGAACTACGCACGGTCTGATTCATGCAGGGACATGATACGTAGGCAATCCACATAATATTTGACCACCAATAAAAATAAAATAAAGAAAAAGAGGGGAATAATAGAAAAACGAAAAGAAAGAAATAAAGGAAATAAAGGAAGGTTTGGGAAACACTCGAAAGAGGGCACACGTGTAAGAAGCCGGAATGACGCATGCGATAGAAGAAAAGACATGATAGGAATGGTTAAACTGCCTAGGTGCATTTGCATCCCAATGTGCAATAACATATCTGTTAAACTCTAAAAACTAACAAGTTTGTTGTTTTCCAGAGATTTCGAACAATTAGTTTGTTAGATCGTTCTGGCAGATTACCATTACCAAACAAAATCTAAAGGGCCCATACTGAAAAGCATGACTAGTTCGGACAACAGTGTTGAAGAGGAAAAAACAAAGATACAAACAATGAAGGAGAAAGTAGACAGGTTGAGACAAGAGATAGTAGAAATGCACCTAGCCTGGGCTAGGGGGAAACAAGTACCAGTCCCTCCCGCTACCCTTACTCTCCCACCGGCACAAACTCTAGAGTGCTCGTCCACTGGTCCATCAACGAGTTTCCCAATTCCCCAATACTATCAGGGGAAAACTCCTTACAATCCCCAAGCTCCACCACCCAATCAGAACCCTCCTCCACCAATTGTTCCTGTTTTCGTGGCACCTCCACCAGCCATACTGCAAAGATCATCCAGCAAGCTGTTGTTTCAGGCTCACGATGGCCAATACTATCCTCCTGAACCTACTTTCAAAGCACCCGAGCCATATATTTACACCCCTCACTTTGAGCCACCGGCAGAAACTGAGAGGCCATCTAAAAATTCGGAGCGGGATGAAGTGCTTCGCAAAGTAAAAAGCCTGGAGCAGTCCTTCAGGAATATGCATGGGTTGGGCAGCCAAGTCAGTGTGGCCTACAAAGATCTGTGCCCTTTCCCTGATGTTCAGTTGTCGGCAGGGTTCAAGATGCCAAAGTTTGATCTATATAAGGGGCATGGTGATCCAATGGCACATCTACGAGGTTTCTGTAGCAAGATGAGAGGGGCCGGTGGGAAGGTCGAACTGTTGATAGCCTATTTTGGTCAGAGTTTGAGCGGATCTGCACTGGAATAGTATACGAGACAGGATCCTAGCAGGTGGTATACCTGGGACGATCTAGCACAAGCATTTGCAGGTCACTTCCAGTATAACCTTGAGATCGTCCCTGACCGTCTCACATTGTTGAAACTTGAGAAAAAACCTGGAGAGAGCTTCAGGGAGTTCGGGTTCCGTTGGAAGGAACATGCGGCGAGAGTCGATCCACCAATGAGGGAAGGTGAAATGGTGGACTACTTTTTGCAGACTCTGGAGCCAACTTACTTTGGTCACCTGGTGACATCAGTTGGTAAATCTTTCAATGAGGTCGTAAAGATGGGTGGCATGATTGAAGAAGGACTCAAGTCCAACAAGATAATGAGTTACTCGGTGATCAAGGCTACCATACAGGCTATCCAGAGCGGCACGGGAGGTGTGCTCGGGAAAAAGAAGAGAGAAGAAGTCGCAACAGTCGAAGCAAACACTTGGTCCAGATCCAAAGGTCCTTCACCGTACTACTAGCCCAGACCCCACCGCCCAAATTACCCATACACTTCATATGGCCCTCCATAGCCTTACTACCTACCACCAGAGTTTTTCAGTCCAGCACGCCCAAACATATACCTAACCTCCGGTTCACCGACAATGGCGTGCACCGGCTCCCCAAAATACATACCCACCCCCACAAAACACATATCCACCTCCTAGGGCCTGAAGCAATTCTCCAGGGTCAGGTTTCCGTGGGAATCAAGCTTTCAGGAATGAGAGGATGCATAAGCAGAGAACATTTACTCCACTGGGAGAATCCTATACTACTATTTTCCACAAATTGAGGCAATTAGGCCTATTGAATCCTATTCAGCCCAAAATGCCAGATCCCCTTCCTAAAAATCTGGACCAGTCAGTGAGATGTGCATACTGTTCGGGGGCACCCGGACATGATACTGAGAAATGTTAGAAATTAAAAGCTGTCGTGCAAGATCTTATTAACACAAATAGGATCGGGGTTCAGGCACCAAAAGCACCCAACATCAATCAAAACTTGTTACCGCCGCACCGGGAGTCCCACATGATCGAACTAGTGCACGAAGGAGGGGAGCTCAAGAGACCCTCACAAACAGTAATGATGATCCGTGCCAGTCCAAAAGAAAAGTCGACCAGTGGAAAGGCAGTGGTATAGTTAGAAAGTGTAGACAGCAAGCCAGTAGTGGTAATGGGGAATTAAAGAGTCGTCTGTTGTTGCAAAGAAGCCAGAGCCGGTCAAGGCAGTGCTGCGGGGGGTATTAAGCATACATGCGGTAGTCGTAACGGGGGTCCACATAGAACCAGTTGTTATCAGGCTAGTAATGCAGTTGCCGATAATCAGTAAGAAAGACGTGCCATGGAGCTACAGTCAAGTAACGGTGATGTATAAGGGGAAGGAAGTTGTGGAAGAAGTATGTGAAGTCCAAGGGCTAACTCATTCGGGAAGGTATTTTGCTACCGTAGAGTTAAGAAGGGCCAATACTGTAGCAGTAAAGAAGCCAGTGACGGAGGAAGAGGCGGAGGAATTTTTGAAGAAGATGAAGGCACAAGATTACTCCATTGTGGAGCAGTTGAGGAAGACCCCGGCATAGATTTCGTTGCTATCATTGTTGATCCATTCAAGCGACCATTGCCGAGCATTGATGAAAATTCTGAACGAAACCCACGTTCCGGACAAGATCTCTGTGAACCATTTGGAGAAAATAGTGCACAAAATCTTTGAGGTGAACCGAGTGACATTTTTTGACGATGATTTGCCAGTGGAGGGTACAGAACACAACAAAGCTCTCTATCTGACCGTGAAGTGCGAAGACTCGGTGGTCACCCAAGTACTGATTGATAATAGGTCCAGCGCCAATATCTGTCCTTTGACCACTCTAAGCAAACTGAGGGTTGATGATGACAGGATTCACAAGAACAGCGTCTGCATCCGAGGTTTTGATGGGGGTGGTACTGACACAGTGGGTGATATCATAATGGAATTGACAATTGGTCTGGTCGAGTTCACCATGGAATTTCAAGTGATAGACGTGGCAGTGTCGTATAATATTCTATTGGGGCGACCCTGGATCCACGCGGCCAAAGCAGTGCCTTCTACATTGCATCAGATTGTCAAATTTGAGTGGGATAGAAAAGAGATCGTGGTACATGGGGAAGACAATACATACGTCGTAAGCGACGCCATCATACCCTTCATAGAGACTGATGATGACAAGGGGTCATGGGTTTACCAGGTTTTCGATACGTTTTCAGTGGATAAGGTTCCCGAGGGTGAAAACATCCCACTTCCCAGAATAGCATCTGCAACTTTCATGATAGCGTCGGAGATGCTGAGTAATGGGTTTGTACCAGGCAAAGGCTTAAGGGCTGATCTTCAGGGTATTGTTCAACTGGTTTCTTTGCCCAAAAATTTGGATACCTTTGGGTTGGGGTTCAAACCTACAGCAGCAGATGTGAGATGGGCTCGCAAATTGAAGAAAAGAGTCTGGGTTCTTCCCAAGCCGGTTCCGCGTCTTTCCAGATCATTTGTCAGGTCGAGTGTTAGAAAGCTATCGGCCCCGAAGGTTCTCGGGCCACTGATTGGGTCAGATGGAGATTTGAATAAGGGTTTTGATAGATTGTTTGCCGAAGCCAACGTGGTCGAAGCTAGGGAAGGATCCAGCAGTGCAGATGTACAGTTTGTGGGGCCAAGGGCAAATGTCAACAATTGGATGGCTATTCCTCTTCCTATTCGGAGGGAGCCTTGGTAGTGGGTTCTGATTTTCCTTCATGTTTAGCTGGATTATTCCAGGGTTGTAATTCAGTTTTTCTTTTTGTAGTCGGCAAAACTGTGAAACCTTGTTATCATGTACTTCAACCATTGAAAGTTTCTTCTTTATTCTTTATCTTATTTTAATTTTGTTTTCTTCTTTTTTCTTTTCTGAGCAGTTCTCTTTATACTGGTTCTAGTGACATGGCATGCACGATGGATCTTCAACCTAGTCTAAAAAATCAATCTAATTCCAAACTGGTAGTGCAAGAGGTAGAATATGATGATGAGTCAGAATACGAGGAAGATGAAGCCTTCGAGGAAATTGATAGGGGGTTAAGCCAATTTGAAGAGAAATCCAAGCCCAACTTAAATGACACAGAAGCCATCAATTTAGGGGACGCGGATGATATCAGGGAAACTAAAATAAGCATCCACATTGAACCAAATATCAGAGAAGAATTAATCAAAACAGTCATTGAATTCAAAGACGTTTTTGCATGGTCGTATGACGACATGCCGGGTTTAAGCACCGATTTAGTGGTTCACAAATTGCCCACTGACCCAGCATAACCTCCTGTCAAGCAGAAATTGAGGAAGTTCAAAATAGACACGAGTGTGAAGATTAAGGAAAAAGTAACCAAACAGCTGAATGCAAAGGTTATCCGGGTCACTCGATATCCTAGTTGATTGGCTAATGTGGTGCCAGTGCCGAAGAAAGATGGAAAACTCAGGGTATGTGTCGATTACCACAATCTGAATAGAGCAAGCCCAAAGGATAACTTCCCATTACCCAACATCCATATCTTGATCGATAATTGTGCCAAATGTGAGATCGGGTCTTTTATGGATTGCTATGCTAGGTATCATAAGATTTTGATGGAAGAGGAAGATGCAGAGAAGATGACTTTCATCACGCTGTGGGGAACTTATTGCTATCGGGTGATGCCATTCGGTCTAAAGAACGCTTGGGTAACATACATGAGGGCAATGACTATTGTGTTTCATGATATTATACACAAAGAGATTGAGGTATACGTGGATGACGTGATTATAAAATCCAAGCGTTAGGCAGACCACGTAAGAGACCTAAGGAAGTTTTCCAAAGACTTCGAAGGTACGACATTAAGCTCAACCCTGCTAAATGTGCATTTGGTGTTCCATCGGGAAAGCTGTTGGGATTTATAGTCAGTCGGCGAGGCATTGAGTTAGACCCGTCGAAGATCAAATCCATTCAGGAGTTGCCACCTCCAACGAACAAAACCGAAGTGATGAGTTTGTTGGGAAGGTTAAATTATATCAGCAGGTTTATCGCTCAAATCACCGTGACTTGTGAACCCATTTTTCAGTTACTGAAGAAAGATGCTGCAATAGAATGGACGGAAGAGTGTCAGGAGGCATTTGACCAGATTAAAGGGTATTTATCAAATCCACCCGTGCTGGTTCCACCCGAGCCAGGAAGACCGTTGATTCTCTATCTAACGGCCCTGGGGAATTCATTTGGCTGTGTACTGGGGCAACACGACATCACAGGAAGGAAGGAGCAGGCCATCTATTATCTCAGCAAGAAGTTTACGGTTTATGAGGTTAAGTACACTCAACTTGAGAAGACATGTTGCACCCTAACTTGGGTGACACAGAAGTTGAAGCATTATTTGTCATCTTATACTAATTACCTCATATCTCGTCTGGACCCATTGAAGTATATTTTCCAGAAGCCTATGCCCATAGGGAGATTGGCGAAGTGGAAAATTTTACTCACGGAGTTTGACATCGTCTATGTGACGAGGACGGTAATGAAAGCCCAGGCATTAGACGATCACTTGGCCGAGAATCCAATCGATGAAGAATATGAGCCATTGAGGACGTATTTTCCGGATGATGCATGTCGACAAGCTGGAGTTGACTAAGGAACCAGGATGAAAACTTTTCTTTGATGGGGCTGCAAATGCGAAGGGAGTTGGAATAGGAGCAGTACTTATTTCCGAAACAGGGCATCATTATCCTATTATGGCTCAGCTACGATTCTATTATACCAACAACATGGCTGAGTATGAGGCATGCATTTTGGGCTTATGGTTAGCTGCGGACATGGATGTCCAGGATGTTTTGGTCTTGGGAGACTCGGACCTCCTGGTGCATCAGATTCAAGGCAAATGGGAAACACGGGATTTGAAGCTCATACCATACCGACAATGTTTGCACAATCTGAGTAAACGGTTTCGATCGGTGGAGTTCAGGAACATCTCAACAGTTCATAATGAGGTTGTCGATGCTTTGGCCACCTTAGCATCAATGTTGTATCATCCGGATAAAATTCATGTTGATCCATTGCACATTCGGGTTCATGATCAGCATGCTTATTGTAATATGATAGAGGAAGAACTAGATGGCGAACCATGGTTCTATGATGTCAAGGAGTACCTCAGGATGGGGATATACCCGGAGCATGCCACAGGAGATCAAAAGAGAGCCATTCGGCAGTTGGCAAATGGATTTTTCCTCAGGGGAGGAGTGTTGTACAAAAGAATGCCGGACTTGGGATTACTGAGATGCATAGATGCTAGTCAAGCCACGACAGTTATGACAGAGGTGCATTCTGGAGTTTGTGGGCCACATATGAGCGGATATTTATTGGCGAAGAAGATTCTTCGAGCAGGGTATTATTGGCTCACTATGGAGCAAGGTTGTATCAGTGTTGTGCGTAAATGTCATCAATGCCAGATACACGGAGATCTGATTCATTCTCCACCAACAGAATTACATACAATGACAGCACCATGGACTTTTGTTGAATGGGGCATGTATGTCATTGGACCTATTGAGCCAGCAGCTTCCAACGGTCATAGGTTCATTAAGGTGGACATCGATTATTTCACCAAGTGGGTCGAAGCTAAAACTTTCAAGTCGGTAACCAATAAAGCCGTGGTGGATTTTGTTCATTCCCATATCATCTGTAGATTTGGGATCCCAAAGATGATCATTACGGATAATGGTGCTAATCTTAACAACAATTTGATGAAAGAAATATGTCAACAGTTCAAGATTACACACCGTAATTCTACCCTGTATCGTCTTAAGGCGAATGGTGCAGTTGAGGCAGCCAACAAGAATATAAAGAAGATATTAAGAAAAATGGTAGAAGGGTCCAGACAATGGCATGAAAAGTTGCCGTTTGCATTGTTGGGTTATCGCACTATTGTTCGTACTTCAGTAGGTGCAACTCCTTATTCGTTGGTATACGGAACTGAGGCAGTGATACCGGCGGAAGTTGAAATTCCGTGTCTCCAAATTGTCGCCGAGGCTGAGATTGATGATAATGAGTGGGTCAAAACCCGGTTGGAGCAATTGAGCTTGATTGATGAGAAGAAGTTGGCGGCAGTATGTCATGGCCAGTTATATCAAAAGAGGATGGCAAGAGCATACAATAAGAAGGTGCATCCTAGGAAATTCGAAATGGGGCAACAAGTGTTGAAACGAATCCTTCCACACCAGGCCGAAGCAAAGGGCAAGTTCGCCCCAAATTAGCAAAGGCCGTTTATTGTGACCAGAGTGTTGTCCAATGGCGCTTTATGTTTGATAGATATTGAAGGAAGATGTATCGACATGGCTATCAATTCTGACGCGGTCAAAAGGTATTATGTATAATTTCTTTGTTTGTAATTATTCTTTCTTTGTTTGTACTTGGCATTCTATCGGAGAATGAAATGACGGAGGCAATTTTTCTACTATCCAAACACTTTAACCTTTGCTTCTTCCTTTGAGCCTTATTTATTCTTTCATATCCCTCTTTTGGAATCATTAATGGAAATGAATAAAAAATAATAAAAAAGAAAAGAAAATGATAACAAAAAAAATGGAATCATGTGGGAACTACGTTTGACCTGATTTCTCGAAGAGGATACGTAGGCGCCTCATGGCTCGGTCATAGTGTAACAAAAATAAAACCAAAAAAATCCCCAAGCAAGAAAACTGGGGCGAAAATTGTATTTGTAATTTTTGGAAAGAAATTTGATTCCAAGAGTTGTAATGTTTTACCCCTCAAAATTATTTTTGAACTTTTCTTTAGCCACACACAAAAACCATATTGATGTCCAAAAAGACTTCCCGACCAATATCCGAGGAGTGCCGAGTCAGGCAAATGGAGGCCAGGAATAACACCCTGATCCCCGATAGGAAGAGGATCATAAGCTGAAAAGAATTTGATAGCCAAAAGAATCCCCAGTAGAGAGAGTCTTATCGGTAACACTCCAATCCCCAGCTGAAGAAATAAAATGAGAGAGTCTTATCGGTGAAAACCTTCACAGGCACCATAAGGCGATGGGAGTTGAGAGAAATGAGAGAGTCTTATTAGTGAAAACCCATCAGAGGACACTATGAGGTGACAAGGAGTTAAAAAGGGGACGAACGAGATAAGGTTGACGGAAAGGATCCATCGAGGCATCAAGCAGAACAAAGATACGGATTCGTCAAAAGAGTTGGGTTATTGGACCTTTGAAATGCAAAGTAAGGCCATCAGAAAGGTTGATTGATATAAATAGACTGGGTTGGTTAATCCAGAATGCAGGACATGATCATTGGGGTCGGTTTTACCGTTCAGATAAGTTCTTTTCCTTTTTCTTCTCAGTTGTTCGGAAAGACTTTTCTTTTTCTATCTCTTGAAGCCATCATTTTTCATTTTCTTTTGTTTAAAGATTTTTTCAATGATGGTTTGTTTTTAAGAAGGATTTTTAGAGCCTACTACCAGTTTCCAATATGGTGCAAGAGTGAAATTTGGATAGGACAGGCCGAAGATAAGTGTAATGGAACAAGAAAGAGGTCGTTGTAAGACCTGAATGGATATGACCTGAAGGGATATCATCCTCAGCAGGAATATCATCCCCCAACAAATAACATCGTCCCCAGTAAATTCTGATAATGTGATAGGGACGAGAAAGATGTTGTGGTACGACCAAATGATGGATTGGCCTAAGATTTCGGGAGAGTTTGGAGTAAAAGTGGAAAATGACAGTCGAGAAGTTGGTAAATAAAGAATCTCCAAGAGGCAGGAGCATCCCCGATAGATTATTGACCAAGTTCCAAGACAGTCGGACAATGCGGATCATGGAAAAGAGGGAAAGGAAAAAACCATCCCCGGTAGGAATGGCACAACCGTTCACCCCGTTTTAAACTAACAAAATTATCTTTGATTTGAAGCAGGTAAAGGACATGTTATTGATGGCGGAAAGACATGCCACAAGGAAGATTATCAAACTGGGGCAGAAAATTTTCTTCCATGTTTGAAAATTTTCTGGAAGTCGGGAGCCCGCCCGTATAATAGAGGAATACATTTCAGTTGAAGTTGAAGTCGGGAGACCGCCCGTATAATAGAGGAATACATTTCTGTTAAAGTTGAAGTCGGGAGCCCGCCAGTATAACAGAGGAATATATTTCAAGTTAAAGTTGAAGTCGGGAGCCCGCCCATATAACAGAGGAATACATTTCAGTTGAAGTTGAAGTCGGGAGCCCGCCTGTATAACAGAGGAATACATTTCAAGTTGAAGTTGAAGTCGGGAGCCCGCCCGTATAACAGAGGAATACATTTCAGTTGAAGTTGAAGTCGGGGGCCAGCCAGTATAAAAGAGGAATACATTTCAAGTTGAAGTTGAAGTTGGGAGCCCGCCCGTATAATAGAGGAATACATTTCAGTTGAAGTTAAAGTCGGGAGCCCGCCCGTATAACAGAGGAATACATTTCAGTTGAAGTTGAAGTCGGGAGCCCGTCCGTATAGCATAAGAATACATTTCAGTTGAAGTTGAAGTCGGGATCGCGCCCGTATAACAGAGGAATACATTTCAAGTTGAATTTGAAGTCGGGAGCCCGCCCGTATAATAGAGGAATACATTTCAGTTGAAGTTGAAGTCGGGAGCCTGCCCATATAACAGAGGAATACATTTCAAGTTGAAGTTGAAGTCGGGAGCCCGCCCGTATAATAGAGGAATACATTTTAGTTGAAGTTGAAGTCGGGAGCCCGCCCGTATAATAGAGGAATACATTTCTGTTGAAGTTGAAGTCGGGAGCCCGCCTGTATAACAGAGGAATACATTTCAGTTGAAGTCGGGAGCCCGCCCGTATAACAGAGGAATACATTTCAAGTTGAACTTGAAGTCGGGAGCCCGCCCGTATAACAGAGGAATATATTTCAATTGAAGTTGAAGTCGGGAGCCCGCCCGTATAAAAGAGGAATACATTTCAAGTTGAAGTTGAAGTCGGAGCCCGCCCGTATAATAGAAGAATACATTTCAGTTGAAGTTGGAGTCGGGAGCCCGCCCGTATAATAGAGGAATATATTTCAGTTAAAGTTGAAGTGGGGAGCCCGTCCATATAGCAGAGGAATACATTTCAGTTGAAGTTGAAGTCGGGATCGCGCCCGTATAACAGAGGAATACATTTCAAGTTGAATTTGAAGTCGGGAGCCCGCCCGTATAACAGAGGAATACATTTCAGTTGAAGTTGAAGTTGGGAGCCTGCCCGTAAAAAAGAGGAATACATTTCAAGTTGAAGTTGAAGTCGGGAGCCCACCCGCATAATAGAGGAATACATTTCAGTTGAAGTTGAAGTCGGGAGCCCGCCCGTATAACAGAGGAATACATTTCAGTTGAAGTTGAAGTCGGGAGCCCGTCCGTATAGTAGAGGAATACATTTCAGTTGAAGTTGAAGTCGGGATCGCGCCCGTATAACAGAGGAATACATTTCAAGTTGAATTTGAAGTCGGGAGCCCGCCCGTATAATAGAGGAATACATTTCAGTTGAAGTTGAAGTCGGGAGCCCGCCTGCATAACAGAGGAATACATTTCAAGTTGAAGTTGAAGTCGGGAGCCCGCCCGTATAACAGAGGAATACATTTCAGTTGAAGTTGAAGTCGGGAGCCCGCCCGTATAACAGAGGAATACATTTCAGTTGAAGTTGAAGTCGGGAGCCCGCCCGTATAAAAGAGGAATACATTTCAAGTTGAAGTTGAAGTCGGGAGCCCGCCCGTATAATAGAGGAATACATTTCAGTTGAAGTTGAAGTCAGGAGCCCGCCCGTATAACAGAGGAATACATTTCAGTTAAGGTTGAAGTCGGGAGCCCGTCCGTATAGCAGAGGAATACATTTCAGTTGAAGTTGAAGTCGGGATCGCGCCCGTATAACAAAGGAATACATTTCAAGTTGAATTTGAAGTCGGGAGCTCGCCCGTATAACAGAGGAATACATTTCATTTGAAGTTGAAGTCGGGAGCCCACCCGTATAACAGAGGAATACATTTCAAGTTGAAGCTGAAGTCGGGAGCCCGCCCGTATAATAGAGGAATACATTTCAGTTGAAGTTGAAGTCGGGAGCCCGCCCGTATAATAGAGGAATACATTTCTGTTGAAGTTGAAGTCGGGAGCCCGCCAGTATAACAGAGGAATACATTTCAAGTTAAAGTTGAAGTCGGGAGCCCGCCCGTATAATAGAGGAATACATTTCAGTTGAAGTTGAAGTCGGGAGCCCGCCCGTATAACATAGGAATATATTTTAAGTTTGAAGTTAGGAGCCCGCCTGTAAAACAGAGGAATACATTCAAGTTCAAGACATAAGTCAGTAAAGCGGAGGGTTACAACAAAATATCCCCGGCATAGATTCCACTACAGAAAATCAGAAGGAAGACCACAAGTCGAGTCAGAAAATAAAGAAACATCTGAGGAAACAAGGCCACTAGGAACACTGGAAGAGCAAGTTTGAATATAGATAAGATTTTGTAATTCATAGTTTAGTCTAGCTTCTTGTTTTCTTTTAGCATAGTGTAATAAGGAGATCGGTAAGCGGTAGCAGCAGCAATAGCATTAACAGCAAAATTACAGCTTCATGTAGTCCTAGCTACCAAAACTTCCCAAACTACATTGACCTAATTCCTTTTTAGCCAAGGATATGTAGGAAACCTTCGAAGCAGAGGTTCGGTCAAATCTTTCAAGAAAATTATTCACACGGAGTATTCCAACGGGAAAAAATCGCTCGCTCACTTTAACTTTGCACGAAAACTCTTCGTGTTCTCGGACAAAGAGGAGCAGCTGTAAGCACGTGATTTTTGCCCTATATGAGAATTACTCCAAAAAATGCAAAATAAAATAGTTTTTGTTTGTTTGTAATTGTCGTGAATTTTGTGTTATTTTTTTCTTATATTGTTTACATTTGTCTGTGCATTAATGAAAACTACAAAATATGTTGCATTTGCATTCTAGGTCAATTTTACAATTAGGAGTAATTAAGTGTGTTCTACAAAAACCGAAAAATCACAAAAATATGTACTTTGTATTTTCGGCATTTAATGTCCAAATTGTGTGAGCTTACTTTTAATTGGTGTTTAATGTTGTGTGATAATTATTATTAGGAGTTAATTAGTATTTTAGTTAATTTTTGATTTTATCATTAAGTTAGAATTTTGGTTTTATTAATCAGAAATTAAGGAAATGAAAATAAAGAGAAAAAATGGACTGGGCCGTCCAAATTTGACCAAATCCAGGCCCAAAACATTTGCCTAACCCGGTCCAATTGGTGAAGCCTCTCAGACGTTCCAAACGACGTCGGTTTGTCGCTTTCAATTAGTGTCGTTGGATTAAATCAATCCAACGGCCAAGATCATCAACCCAGGCACACCCAAACTAGCCCGATCCATTTACCCCAAACCGATCCGGTCCCAGAGAAGGCCAAACGACACAGTTCGGTTTAGTCGACTGATCCAGGCCATTGATCTCAAATGATCTAACGGCCTGGATTGGTTCTCTCATTCGGTATATAAGGATCCCAATAAACCCCCCCCCCATAGCCAAAGCCTTCCCCTTCCGCCTCTCATCCTTAGAGACTTGAACCCCTCCCTGAAACCCTAGCTGCCACCCTGCCCTTTCGCCTGAAACCCGGTGGCAACAATGCCGCTGGCCACTCAAATAACACCCCTGAACCTTCTAGCCACCCTCTCCACGAATCCATGTTCCGTTTACTTCGAATCTCAATAGAACTCTTCGAATCTTCAGTCGAAGATCGTTCAAAAAACCTTGCCTTCTCCAATTAACCCCAAATTTACACCACTAAGCCTCCTGACCTCCCTTGTTCCCAAATCACCCTTAGTTTGGCTCGAATCGTGCTAGAACTGTTCGAATCCCAAATCGAACAAACAAAACCCTAGAAGGACCAAAACTGAGCCTGTCCGAGATTAGAAAATTGGGGGTTCTAATCGACTTTAGTCGAGTGTTCTCAGTAGAGAACACTCGATTAAAGTCCGTTTTTACCTCAAAAGGTTCAAATCGAAGGTCAAACGAGTGGAGTTCCTGGAATTCTTTACCTGTTTTCAAATTGATCAATAGGTACAGTTTAGTTAATTTGCTTGCAGCTGAGTAGAATAGAGTTCTAGTTAGTTAAGGGGAGGTTTAGTTACATAATGAAGGAATTTCAGTGAACATCAGGGGGTAATTTGGGGAGTCTGAAAGTTCGAAGATCGTTTAACTTAGTGACCTGTCAGTAGGGTACTTAATTAACCATTAAACTAATGCTTTGTCTAGTAATAATGGGATGAGAATTAGAATAGTATGGGAGGTCTGTTTAGAAATAATGAAAGTACCAGGTGCCCATAACCTTAGAATTAATTAATAAAACAAGACATATGGTAGTGGGGAACAAGGGATTAAAACAAGAACAAGGCATATATGAGTGGGGTTCTAAAGGGGAAGGGCAGAAGGTTGGTCGAAGGGTTTTTAGTTTTTCAAGAGTAGAAAATGGGTCTGCATGAGGTATAATTAAGGGAAGTTTGGACAGAGTTAGGGGCTGGTTTTTTTTAGTCAAAAAGAAGTCAAAATTGACAGTTTAAAAAACTAGAGAGTTTGGCCTTGTTTTTACTTCTGGAAATCAGTGTTGGATTGTGTTACTGCTTCGTTGAAAATCAGAGTGGTTCCAGTGTGGTCTTGAGTGACTTTGGGATCCAGTGGAATTGTCTTCTAATCGATTTATTAGTTGGCTGAAGTTTTTAAGTGACTCTAGTGCATCCTTGAGTTCATTTGGGTTTGTTTTGGTATTGTTGTGGGTCAATCCTTTGATTTCTATTATTTCTTGGGTCATTTGAATCATTCCTGGGTTGAAGAATAGCCTTTGTTATTGTGTTATCTGTTGTGGATTGCTGTTGTATTGCTATTGTGATCTACTGCCGCTGACTACTCCTTCTTCTTCTTGCATTTTCAAATCCAGGTACCCATTTGAATCCTGTATTGCTACAGCTTGGAAATTGAAAGAATGATGCAATGAAATCTATTGTCTGTTTGCCTTCTGAAGTTTTGTATTCAAATTGTCTTAGTAGTATATTTAGTAGATTAGTTGTGTTTGTTTAGTTCTATTTAGATTTGTGCTAAATTGGACTGTGTAGCTAGAACTGGAATTGTTTGTACAATGAACATTAGATATAGTTAGTTTGAGATCAATTTATGTAGTAAACACTAGGCTTGCTGGATTATTAGATGTAACGACCCGGCCGGTTATTTTTGGAATTTACGCCCCGATCCCCCATTAACTGCTCTCCCTAAGTTTATTTTTGCTATTTTGGTTTGTCGGGATGTTCGGTATTAGGATACGGAGTGTTTTGGGACACTTAGTCCCTAAATGAGAGTTTAAGAGTTTAAAAATGGACGTATTCGGAACAGTGTGAAGACGACCTTAGAATGGAAATCTGATGGTTCCGTTAGCTCCGTTAGGTGATTTTGGGGTTGGGAGCGTATTCGGAATGTTATTTGGGGTCCGTAGCTCTTTTAGGCTTACAATGCCGAAGTTTGAATTTTTGAAGTTTCCGGTCCGATAGTGAGTTTCTGGTCCGAGGGTCGGATTTGAATTCCGGAAGTTGCTGTAGCTCCGTCATGTCATTTGGGAGTGTGTGCAAAATTTCAGGTCATTCGGACGAGGTTTGGTTAGGATTTTGATCGAAAGTGTATTTGGTTAGAATTTGAAGTTCTTAGGCTTGAATCCTTGATTTAATCGGGTTTCCGGAGTTGTTTGAGGTGTTTTGAGGATTGGTGCAAGTCCGAATAAGGTATTAGGTGGTATTGGTGTTTTTGGTTAGGGTCCCGGGATGATTTCGGATGCTCAACGGGTTAGTTTTGGAAGTTAGAAGGAAAATTGCAGCAGGCTTCTGTTGTTTTCGCTTCTGCGGCTTGGGAACCGCAGAAGCGGCGCCGCAGAAGCGATTTGGCCCCTTTTCCTCTGAGACCGCAGAAGCGGTTATTTTTGCCGCTTAAGCGGGACTGCAGAAGCGGTCCCTTGTCCGCAGAAGCGGAAATGCCTGGGCAGAAATAGGAAATATCGAGGGTTTAATTTCATAAGTTTGAAAATCAATTTTGAGCTCGGGCAAGGGCGATTCTGAGCACACTGATGATTGGATTGATAATTGGACTACGGGACGGTATCCCAGGAGATCCTTTGATATTGATATGAGATTTGGACTACGGGACGGTATCTCAGGAGTTTCATTGGATAGTTGAGGTAAAGGGCTACAGGACGGTATCCTGGGAGACCCTCGTCGGTATTCTTGTAATATTTGTTGTATTTACTCTGTGTTTCTGTTTTGTCTTGCAGTATCATATTTCATTGGACTGTCTTATCATACCGCTGTGTTCATTAGTTTTCATCAGACTTCGATACTGTTAATATCTTGCTATTTTATTGTTTCTGTCTCAGTAGGGCCTAGACCTTTCCTCGTCACTACCCAACCGAGGTTAGGCTTGGCACTTACTGAGTACCGCTGTGGTGTACTCACGCCTCTTCTGCGCATATTTTTCATGTGCAGATCCAGGTGCTTCTGAGCAGGCGTACCGCCAGTAGCTGTCAGGTAGCGTATTGGGGACTTAAGGTATACATCTGCTACGTCCGCAGAACCGAAAAGTCTCCTTCTCATTTTATCCATAGTTATTAGATGTTATTTCGATCCCTCTTTGTATTAGACTATTCTGGTGATTAGAGCAGTGTAAGATTTCTTATAGCATGTGTTGCCCGTGGGTTTCCGGGTCTTGGAGGTTATTTCAGTATTTTGTATTAAAGTGTATGTGCCAGGCGGCAACTGTATACATTACTCATGTTATTTAGCTTTTGAATATAAATTTCGCAAATGTTGTTACTTCCGCAATGTGTTAGGCTTACCTGGTCGTGAAGACTAGGTGTCGTCATGATCACAATTGGTGAACTAGGGTCGTGATATTAGATCAATCTGAGCAGTAGCACGCTATTTAAATTGTTGTTCGAAGTTCAAATTATTTCTGTCCGTTCTAAAAATGTAAAGCAGTCTCGTCTATTTGAAAACTTGAACAATCAGACCGTTAGTGTAGTCCCAGTAGTTAGTTTCCCTAGCTATAATTAATATTCTGGAATATGGTTTCGAATTCAACCTCGATCGGTGTAGGGCAGAATCAAATTGTAGCATAGCTGAGCGAAATCATCTTTTATATGCATGAGTTAGTTCAAAACCAGCAGCAGTATAATTCCAACCTTTTGGGTATAATCAAGGTTCATTATGACGTTGAAATCAATTTGCTAAGTCGAAGTTCAAGCTCTCATTTAGGTTGACTATTATCGAATCCCAGGCTGTTGGGGATATGTGCGGTTATTCCAAATAAGTTTAACATGTTTTACTTAAATTGTCAAAGTTCTTTAATCGGCCATTTAAACTAGTGGTTAGGTTTCGCTTTGGACCCAAGTCCTTTTCAAATAATTCTACACGGGTTCAACTTTGTTTGACATTAAGTCATATTAACTAAGTGGGGCTTTCTCTTTATTTTCGTAGAGACGAAAAAATAGAAAAATCTTAGTCGCTTTAAGATTGCCCTTTTAAAATAAAAGGATGAGACGAGCCTCGCTAAATAAATAAATAGATTGCGGGGCCCGATAAATGTATACTAAAATACTTAGATTTCGGGACGGGCCGTTTAGCAGATTTCACGGCCTTCCCAAAATAATAATGCGTTAGTCTCTTTAGGCGCGTGTTAATAATCTCACTTTCTTAAGATCGGGTGCACATTTATGTGAGCCAAACCCAAATCTCAACGGAGTCGAAATATGTCAATAACCACGGGTACATTGATGTGACGTGGTTTGAGATGTGTTTTCACGACGTTGCAATTCTTATAAAATAATAATAATCAAATGCGGGTAAAATGTAAAAATGCACATAGGTTTGAACATGTACTAAAATTAGACAATTATGCCGAATATAACAGTTAAGCGATCGTGCTAGAACCATGGAACTCGGGAATGCCTAACACCTTCTCCCGGGTTAACAGAATTCCTTATCCGGATTTCTGGTTCGTAGACTATAATATGGAGTCAACTTTTTTGTCGATTCGGGATTCAAACCGGTGATTTGGGACACCATAAATCTCTCAAGTGGCGATTCCAACCCTTAATAGTAAATCACGTTTCGATTGTCCCTTAATTGGAAAAACTCCTGTCACTACGCCCTTCATGGGGTGCAGTAGCGTAAAAAGGAGGTGCGACAACGATCACGTTCTAATCAAATTCCATTTCAATTTCCTTAAAAAATTTTAGAAAAAAATTTCCTTTAAAAAAATAGATTTCTCGGGCTTGGTATCTCAGAATTCGATTCCGGGCATATGCCCAAGTTCCATATTTTCCTACGGACCATTCGGGGCCCGTCAAATCATGGGTCCAGGTCCGTTTACCCAAAACGTTGACCGAAGTCAAATTAAATCCATTTTATATTCAAAATTTATCATTTTTTCACAGATTTTCTTATATAGGTTTTCCGGCTATGCGCCCGGAATGCGCACGCAAATTGAGATTACACTAAATGAGGTTTTCAAGGCCTCGGAATATAGAATGTAATTTTAGAATAAGTGATGACTTTTTGGGTCATCACAATTTTGCAAATGAATAATCTTTTGAACCTCTTGTTCTCATTGATTTGTTCGAGGATCTAAATGAGACAGTGATAATGCATTCCAATCTATCTTCTTTTTCAGATGCTTATTTTCTCCCCCGAATGTTGGATATATTGATTCATCAAAATGGCAATCAAAAAATCTTTCCATAAATAAATCTCCAGTCATCGTCTCTAGATATTTTATAATAGAAGGAGATTCATATCCAACATATATCTCCAGCCTTCTTTGAGGACCCATCTTTGTGCATTGTGGTAGAGAAATTGGAACATATATCGCACAACCAAAGATCCTAAGATGGGAAATATTTGGCTCCTGACCAAAAGCCAATTACAATGGGGAGACTTTATGATAACTTGTGAGCCTTATTCGCACAAGTACTGCTGTGTGCAAAATAGCATGACCCTATACTGAAATGGGAAGTTTTATTCTCATAAGCATTGGTCTAGCAATTAATTGGAGGCGTTTGATAAATGATTCTGCTAGACCATTTTATGTATGAATATATGCAACCGGATGCTCAATTGTTATACTAGTTGAAATACAATAATCATTAAAGGCTTGGGATATAAACTCACCAGCATTATCAAGACGAATTGTCTTAATTGCATAATCTGGAAATTGTGCTCTTAGCTTTATTATTGTCAAGATCCAAACCCCGCTCCGGTCGTGATGGCGCCTATCGTGAAGACAAGGCCAGCCAGACCATCACAAAATACCTATTTTAAGTAGTTAAAAATTTCATAAGCTGTTTAAATATGATTTAATAATATTAATTAGCGGAAGTACAACCCAACATAGCCCTAATCGGGGTGTCACAAGTCACGAGCATCTATAAGAGTGTAAATCCAACTACAAGGTCTAAAATATACAACCCGGAATAATGAATAAAAGAAAGAGAAACGGTGTTGCGAACGCTAGTAATCACCTCGCTAACTCCTTTAACTCTGCCTCTGATTAGCCAAAACCTGCTAACGGGTGGATGAATACCTGCATCTGCAACGAGGTGCAGGGAGTAAAGTGAGCACTTCAACTCAGTGAGTAATAAAGGTAAATAACAACTCAGCAGTAAGAAATCACGTATAACAAATATGCTGTATAGAGAAGTGCAAAACCCTTTTGAGAAAAACAGTGAAGCTGTGAAATATTTAGAGAAAGCATCTTAGCTAAGTTTAAACCTCTTTTGAAAATGACTTTTTCAACAGTCACAAAAATGAATGCAAAAAAATAGTGCAGATAAGCACAGAAATCCGCCTCTTGGGCACAACACTTAGGCATCAGATAACGCCAGGCAATCAGGTAGATATTGCATGAAGAAGCACAGAAAACAGATAATGGCAGACAAAAGAAATAAAGTAAACATATAGAACAGTACCAGTACCGCTGCAGAGTGCAACCCGATCCACATATTGTTGTGGCGTGCAGCCCGATCCATTTATCGTCGACGACGCTCACTGGGGGTGTGCAAACTCCGGGAGGGGCCCCTTACGGCCCAAGCGCAATATCAAGCCATCTCGTGGCGTAAAGTCTAGGCCTCGGCCTCATATCAATATCAGTATAACACTGCTTCGACGCGCAACCCGATCCCATAGTATCCTCACAACTGGCCCTCGGCCATACTCGGTCCAGAAATCACATAAGCCCTTCGGGCATTTGTAAAACAGTAGTTCTCAACCCAAAACATCATTTAATATATCATTTTAGTTTTAAAATCGAGTAAAAGTGGCTGAGTTGTAAAACAGTGGAAAACGGTACGACTGAGTTCAAGTATTAAGTCAAAACAGTGAGGAACAGTGATAAAAATCCCCGGAGGGTTCAAATAGTTAGCACAAAGCCCAAATATGACAACCAATCCAAATTATGATGATAACAAATAAACTTCAATCAAATACGCGATAAAAGCATCACTCGGGACAGACCAAGTCACAATCCCTAATAGAAAACGACCCCACGCTCATCATCAAGCGCGTGTCTCACCTCAATATAGCACTACGATGTGCAATCCGGGGTTTTCAAACCCTCAGGATATCATTTAAAATCATTACTCACCTCAAACCGGTGATGTCTCTAGCTCACGACATCTTTTCCCCTCAAATCGGCCTCCACGCACGTCGAATCTATCCAAAACCAGAATGAATACGTCACAATATGCTAAGGGAACAAAGCCCAAGCGAAAACAATAAAAAAACATCAAAAAGCCCAAAATTGGCTAAACCCGAGCCCCGGGCCCACTTCTTGAAACTCAAAAATCTTCACATTAATAGATTCCTTATCTCCTCACAAGTTCATACATATCAAAAATACTAAAATCGGAGTCCAAATGACCCCTCAAATCCCCATTTAAAGGCCTCTTAAACTCGAGCCCTAATCCTCCATTTTTTTGCCCTTTAATTCCTTCAATTACAACCCTAAATTCATGAAATATAACCATAGAATGGAGTTTTTGGTCCAAAATTCCTTACCTTAACGAAGTCTCTTGATTTATCTCTTCAGAATCCCCCAAAAAGCTCCAAGGTCGAAGGCAACAATGGTGAAATAACCAAAAATCGCAAAATGAAATAACATATAAGGTCTGCCCAGGACTTTCCGCATCTGCGGTCAAAACCCCGCTTATGCGGTACCACATATGCGGTCAAATCCCCCGCTTCTACGGTTCTTCACTTAAAACCCAAAATCACATCTGCGATTGAACTTCCATATCTGCGGCTTCGCAGATGCGTCCTTCTTGACAGCTTCTGTTGTATCTGCTCACCTGGCCAATTTTTACTTCTGCGATAAATCACCCGCATCTGCGGTCCCCAATCCGCATATGCAAAAATACTAGAAGTAGCAATATTAGTTGCTGCAACAAAATTCCAATCTCTCTGAAATCATTCCGAAATCACCCTGAGTCCCTTGTGACCTCAACCAAAAGCACAAACATATTCTAATACCTTATTCAAACTTGTACCAACCTTCAAATCATCTCAAACAACACCAAATCACCCAAAACACATCGGATTCAAGCTTAAGTTTCTAAAATATTCTGAAATGCTCTTTTGATAAAAAAAAAAAACCCAACCAAACCACGTCCGAATGACCTGAAATTTTGCACACACATCCCAAATGACATAACGGAACTATTGAAACTTCCGGAATTTCATTCCGACCTCTATATAAAAATATCACCTATCAACCGGGAAATACCGAAATCATAATTTTGCCAATTCAAGCCTAAACCTTCCACGGGCTTCCAAAATGCATTCCGATCATGCTCCTAAGTCCCAAATCACCTATCGGAACAAACCAAATCCTAAAATCTCCGACCGAGATCATATACAAACAAGTCAAATCTTGGTCAAACCTTTCAAATTTCAAGCTTTTAACTGAGACTATTCTTTTAAATTCATACCGATTTCCGTGAAAACCAAAACCAACAATCTACATCAGTCATAACACATTACACGGGGCAAGTCATGCCCGAGAACTGGCGATCAAGGAGCAAAAGCTCAAAACAGCCGGTTAGGTCGTTACATCCTCCCCCACTTAAACACACGTTTGTCCTCGAACGTACCTAGAGTTGTTCTAAAAGCAAAACACTCACTGAATAACCTTACCATGAATATACCCGAGGGTGATCCCATGTCACCCTATCTCATATAGGTCCGATAAAACCACATAGCTAAAATTTCACAATCCATCCTAGTCCATAAACCACAGAACCAAACTTTCACTTCTGAAACCATCAATACGACCAGAACCTCATACCTATACTCTGAATAGTCCCGAACCAACTGTAATAGCCCATGCCTGCAACCTCAGGTGCAATTATATGATAGACCACATAACTCAAACACATGTAGTGATAACTTCCATTCACAACAACTGCCCATAACAACCAAATACCGATTGAAAAACTCTTATTAGCTAAAGTCTCATTTCAACACTTCCATACACTGCCAATGATAAATGAAACACGCAATAAATCATAACCATCTCTTAGATCAGTCATCTATAAGGTTACTTCTCCTTTGGCAAGGACCATAGAAAAATTCTAAACCGAACCTCAATATTTACCCATCAAACATGCTGAAATCGAATCCATTTGTATTCATTACAGGTCCCAATGATCTCATCTACTCCAACACAATTACTCTAGTGACATGACACACCAAGACAGGCTAAGGCCACAACTTGCGTAGTTCGCGCACAAATAAGCAACAATCCGAATATACTCACATCATGAAACTGACTCAAACGAAAGATTCATACCGCAAGCTCACCAATATCATCACATCACACGGCTGAGGACCCGTCTCACACCATAGAAATAGAACACACAAATTTGACCCGCAAGGTCATATTTCTACACAGCTTTGCTACAACGCGCGATCCTATCCAAACACTACTCCACATGAAACACCTCAAGTCATTATGCTTGAAATCAACATCCATGCTCAATTGATTCCTGGAACCAAAGAAAATCATTACACCTACATTCAAACAAATAACATACACCACGCAAACCCGATAAAACATAACCGGTATGTCATTCACCGAAGAACTCCCATCTACTCTTCCGATTCGACTTCCACTATAAAACCCCAATGGACGCACCATATGTGCCCATAACTAACAAATCATAATGTCTCGCATCACAAAAAGGAAACTCACAGGTCTCCTAGATTACTAGAAAGCTCAATAACAATCGAATCAACCTACCCCTCAACAATAAAATTTGGGACCAACCAAGCCGTCTCAAGCTAGAACACGCATCTACATTGGCCTGCCAATTAACTCATTATCAAGGAAGCTTGAAGCTGCTCCTTCCACTACTACAACTCTTACCGGAGCCATACGATACGGTGCCCGACACTAAATCAATACTAAAATCCACAACCTCGCACGGTGACATGCCTGACCACAAGAAACACATCCGAAAAGTGCCTCAATACTGGAACTGAATCAATGGTAGAAACCTCTGCACTGACATCCATCACGAAGGCCCAATTAAGAAAGTCAATCCTTCCCAGTCGTCCGCTGGGTCTTTGAATAATAAACCACTCTGCTAGAACATAATCTAATGCACCTCGTCACTCAACCCATGGCATTTCCGGCATAGCCCATAGCGCAATAGTACAGAATAACCCAACACTGAGACAACCAATCTACACCCCAATATCATATCCAAAATCTAACATACCAAGCAAAGAAAGATCCACTCGGGCCTCCAAATCCTGGTAGTTGCTAAACAGTGCCGAAACACACGATCTACAACCACATTATAGCCTGTATATGAGAACTTCTGTCTCCACATCCACACAGCGCATGAATCATCATATTTGATCCCAATTTTGCCGGCCGAACACATGCACACCTTTAATACCCAATCATTCTATGATAGACACTCTAAACTTTCCCTGTGCCACCAAGAAAACCCGAATACCACCAGTCGATCCAACAAGAAAATGCCGCAATACTACCGAAGTATCATCAATTTAATCACATTACCCTTTTTCTGATCATATAATATCATCAAATCACTTCTAAGTAGAAATATCATTCCATTAACCATCTGAGGCTACCCGCTACCTAAGAGTTTTATGAACTTCCTTTCAGAACTAAACTGTAACTCTACACATGCAAATCTCGATCCTCCACTACATACCGCATATACCATACCATCCTAGTATAACATGAGAACTTCATCTCCTTTTTGAGCCACAGAAATCTACATACTCAACTAGTCAAGAACTTTCCATTGGCCCCATCTAGAAGAAACGTCACTACATATCCCATGCTCTGCATGCCCATAGAAAATATATATCTCCAAACCGCGGTAAAAAACCATCAAGAACTTTCTGAATTTCGTTTGCACAAATTAACTGCCATGGCTGAATCCTTCTAAATAGACCAAGCTAAGCAAGCCATCAAAACCCAAGAGCATTGCTGCAAAATGCCTGTAATAACCCATTACCTCGAACACATACAAAGAATTAATCATATCCTTACCATAATGATTCAGTCTACTATCAAGCTATTCCATATATCTAATTTCCCTTCTGATTCATCATCAACTTGATATTCCCTCTTGCTGTAGCACCACAATGCCTCAACCCAGGCTTACCACACGAGACCCAAGCATAAGACCCAACTGTCTAAGACCCATAAGTCGTTGAATACTCTCTCAAATATTCCCAGAAACACCACATTTTAGAATACTTTACTCTAAAGAACTTCCTGCAAATCTAAGTCCGTTACCTTTACCTTCCTGATACTGATACGTAGAATCCCATAATTCACATAGAAATACCACAAGTCTTGACCTCTTCCAATGAAAACAACATTTCCTAACCACCTATGCAACTTTAGAGCACTCAATTGATATATACAGACTCTTGAACACATTAGAACTATTCTCGCAAGTCATTCACTCTTATTCAAGCTGTAATTCACCTGATCAATGAATAGAACCACACGTGCCTCTTTGGCACTCCGATACCGCAAAATGAAATCCTCATCCCAATACAACCAAGCAACTTCCTGCTCTATGCACCGAGAATTCTTTACCAACAATACTCTAGACATTTCGTGATTCTCATACCCTATAAGGCATAATATAACCTTTGTCAAAATTTTCCTTTACTCTAGCCATAGCTAATTCACTCGCATGCCCCAAACTGGAACCAACATAGCACCTAATTATAGAATCAACTGCTCACAGCAGACTCCCCCACTTGGATCGAAGCCGTAGATCAAAATACCCTCAATAACTCATTACATTTATACTCTATTGATGCCACAATACCATAGTGAGATTAAACTCAAATCCTTTGTAAGCTTGTGTAAACACAAATCATCTAGTACTTTAAATCTTTTGCAAATCTCGCAATAGTTAAGCCCACTCTCTTAAGTGACCCAATATTTCAAATTCCAACACTTACATTTCACTTGCAAATGAGACCTTTTAACAATCACATAAGGGTCACACACCCCATAACTCTTCGCAGGAGATAACCCACCTGCTTTGCCTTCGGTTAACCTTTTTGTATACCTTCCACCGCCATAAAATGTACGCAGTCACTTATTCTTCCTGAGTCTGAACTCATACCGCAACATCAAATTTACTTCACTCTCAACTGGAAAACGTGAAAAGATCCTTCACACGCTCATAACTCGGGGCTATACCTCGAATCACGATGGAATTCAAATACCTAATATTCTTCTATCATCCAGCAGACCTTCCTCGTCACTTCCAAGTCATATAGATACATATCGTAGTACTAACATACTCATCATATAGCTATCCAGCCGTCACTTCCACTAATAGGGACAATACCGAACATATAAGTTCAAAACACTTACTCACACAATCAACACCTCAGTGCTCATTCCATAGGCAAAGATCCGGCCTCAAGTCCTCTAAACTGGCCCAACATAAACTCACGGAGATTACATCTCGATCGGGGAATCACAAGCCATCAAGGCACATCTGACACTGAGCGCTCATGCGCGCATACAAGCACGTGGAAGGAATTTCAAGAGTTTCTTTTCAAGCTGAATCAAGGACGCACGATAAGAATTCAAGAATGTGAAGTTTTCCTAAAGGTTTTGCAGCCCCTCGAGGATAACTACAGATGTCTCTATACCGATCCGCGAGACTCTACTAAACATGCTCATGACTCATGAGACCTATGTAACCTACGCTCTGATACCAACTTGTCATGACCCAAACCCCACTCCGGTCGTGATGGCGCCTCTTGTGAAGACAAGTCCAGCCAGACTATCACAAAACACCTCTTTTAAGCAGTTTAAATATGATTTAATAATATTAATTAGCGGAAGTACAACCCAACACAGCCCTAATCGGGGTGTCACAACTCACGAGCATCTATTAGAGTGTAAATCCAACTACAAAGTTTAAAATATACAACCCGGAATAATGAACAAAAGAAAGAGAAACGGTGTTGTGGACGGTGGTAGTCACCTCGCTAACTCCTATAACTCTGCCTCTGATTAGCCAAAACCCGCTAACAGGTGGATTAATACCTACATCTGCACCGAGGTGCAGGGAGTAAAGTGAGTACTCCAACTCATTGAGCAATAAAGGTAAATAACAACTAAGCAGTAAGAAATCACGTATAACAAATCAACATGTTGTATAGAGCAGTGCAAAACCCTTTTGAGAAAAACAGTGAAGCTGTGAAATATTTAGAGAAAGCATCTTAGCTCAGTTTAAACCTCTTTTGAAAATGACTTTTTCAGCGGTCACGCAAATGAATGCAAACAAATAGTGAAGATAAGCACAAAAATCCGCCCCTCGGGCACAACACTTAGTCATCAGGTAACGACAGGCAATCAGGTAGATATTTCATGAAGAAGCACAAACAACAGATAATGGCAGACAAAAGAAATAAAGTAAACACATAGAACAATACCAGTACCGCTGCCCAAGCGCAATATCAATAACAGATAACGGCACTCACTAGGGGTGTGCAGACTCTAGGAGGGGCCCCTTACGGCCCAAACGCAATATCAATCCATCTCGTGGCATCAATTCTAGGCCCTCGGCCTCATATAAGTATCAGTATAACACTGTAACGGTGCGCAACCCGATCCCATAGTATCCTCACAACTGGCCCTCGGCCATACTCAGTCCAGAAATCATATAAGCCCTTCGGCCATTTGTAAAACAATAGTTCTCAGCCCAAAACATCATTTAATATATCATTTTAGTTTTAAAATTGAGTAAAAGTGGTTGAGTTGTAAAACAGTGGAAAACAGTACGACTGAGTTCAAGTAGTAAGTCAAAACAGTGATGAACAGTGATAAAAATCCCCGGAGGGTTCAAATAGTTGGCACAGAGCCCAAATATGACAACTAATCCAAATTATGATGATAACAAATAAGCTTCAATCAAATACGGGGTAAAAGCATCACTCAGGATGGACCAAGTCACAATCCCCAATAGAAACGACCCCACACTCATTATCAAGCGTGTACCTCACCTTAATATAGCACTACGATGTGCAATCCGGGGTTTCAAACCCTCAGGATATCATTTACAATCATTACTCACCTCGAACCGGCGATGTCTCTAGCTCATGATGCCTTTACCCCTTGAATCGGCCTCCAAGCACGTCAAATCTATCCAAAACCAGAACAAATACATCACAATATGCTAAGGGAACAAAGCCCAAGAGAAAACAATCGAAAAACATCAAAAATCCCGAAATTGGCAAAACCCGAGCCCCGGGACCACTTCTCGAAACTCAAAAATCTTCACATCAATAGATTCTTTATCTCCTCACGAGTTCATACATATCAAAATACTAAAATTGGAGTCCAAATGACCTCTCAAATCCCCATTTAAAGGCCTCTTAAACTCAAGCCCTAATCCTCTATTCTTTTGCACTTCAATTCCTTCAGTTACAGCCCTAAATTCATGAAATACAACCATATAATGGAGTTTTTGGTCCAAAATTCCTTAACTTAACGAAGTTTCTTGATTTCTGTCTTCAGAATCGCCCAAAAAGCTCCATGGTCGAAGGCAACAATGGTGAAATAACCCAAAATTGCGAAATGAAATAACATATAAGGTTTGCCCAGGACTTTCCGCATCTGCGGTCAAAAACCCGCTTCTGCGGTACCGCATATGCGGTCAAATCCCCCGCTTTTGCGGTTCTTCACTTAAAACCCAAAATCACATCTGCGATTGAACTTCCGCATTTGCGGCTTCGCAGATGCGACCTTCTTGACCACTTCTACGCTATCTGCTCATCTAGCCAATTTTCGTTTCTGCGATAAATCACCCGCCTCTGTGGCGCCGCATCTGCGGTCCCCAGTCCGCAGATGCAAAAATACCAGAAGCAGGAATATTAGGTGCTGCAACAAAATTCCAATCTCTCTGAAATCACCCTGAGGCCCTCGGGACCTCAACCAAAAGCACAAACATATTATAATACTTTATTCAAACTTTTACCAACCTTCAAATCAACTCAAACAACACCAAATCACCCAAAACACATCGGATTCAAGCTTAAGTTTCTAAAATCTTCCGGAATACGCTTTTGATCAAAAACCCAACCAGATCATGTCCGAATGACCTGAAATTTTACAGACACATCCCAAATGACATAACAGAACTACTGAAACTTTTAGAATTTCATTTCGACCTCTATATCAAAATCTTACCTATCAACCGAAAAATGCCAAAATCTTAATTTAGCCAATTCAATCCTAAACCTTCCACGGGCTTCCAAAATGCATTCCGATCACACTCTTAAGTCCCAAATCACCTATTGGAACTAACCAAATCATAAAATCTCTGATCCGAGATCATATACAAACAAGTCAAATCTTGGTCAAACCTTTCAAATTTCAAGCTTTCAACTAAGACTATTCTTTCAAATTCATATCGATTCTCGTGAAAACCAAAACCAATGATCTACATCAGTCATAACACATTACACGGGGCAAGTCATGCCCAAGAACTGGTGATCAATGTGCAAAAGCTCAAAACAACCGGTCGATTCGTTACAATTATTTAAGCCAACAATCTCGCAAATGCCATATTGTGAGTTGATAGTAAGCATACATGTGACCATCTTGTATATGCATCTACCAAAACCATATAGTATTTGGTCCACATGGAGGGTGAATGGGCCCACATATATCACCCTGTATACATTCCAGAAATGCAGGGGATTCCATCGTAACGTTAATAGCTGATGTTCTAATAATTAATTTTCCTTGAGAACATGCAGCTCAAGAGAATTCCTTAAATTGAATAATCTTCTGATTCTTCATTGCATGTCCATGTGAATTCTCAATTATTTTACGCATCATATTAGAACCAGGATGGCCCAACCGGTCATGCCAAATAATAAAATTATCTTGATTCGTAAACATTTCGTTACTACGGCATATATTTCAATCCTGCTAATACTTGTGTAGTATAAGCCGGAGGAAAGAGAGGTAACATTTCAAGCACATATTTCTTACCGGACATTATTATAGTAATATAAAGATATTCAATCTTTTCATCATTTGTAGTCTCAATATGATAGTCATTTTGGCGAATATCTTTGAAACTTAACAAGTTTCTTTGAAATTTATTACACTATATTGCTTCATCAATAGCCAAATTTGTTCCTCCTGTGATAGTAATAAATTGGCTCTTCCAAAACCTTCAATTAATCTTGTACTACTGGATATTGTATTAACATTCACTTCTTTCATTACCAAATAAGAGAAATATCTCTTATCTTTTAAAATAGTGTGTGTTGTAGCACTATCCAGAAGACATATATCATCTTTATTAATCTTGAGTCCAATTGAAGACTGAGGAATTTTCATATTCTTCATAAAAAAAAGGACAAAAAATACATCATAAGAAATATGAAAGATAAACAGAAAAAAAATATTAAGAAATACATTAGGAATGTAGAAACTAGCAACACATGATGCATTAGAAAAATACACTCAAGAAAAATAAACTAGTTGCAAACATAAAAAAATAACAACTTTTATAGATTCATTCCCCAGTAAGATGATTAGTTCTTCAATCAATATCCTCAAAGAAGTCTCCAACTTCTAAATGAGTAATATTTGTTAGGCCTCCAAAATCATCATCTTTATATGCAAGATGTGCCTTAGAATCATATTTGTTTGAGGGACCTGCTTCATCATCATTATTTTGAAAGATCAAGTGTGCCTCCACATTATTTTCCTTTTTTCTGAGGGAGGCTTGATAAAGCTTGACAAAAAGATCTGGTATTCGACAAAGGCGTGCCCAATGACCTTTCATACCACATCGGTGACACATACTAGTTTTACCTTTTGAGGATTAATTTGAGAACCCTTATTGTTCTCCAATTTATTTCCACCATAAAGACTATAATTGTTTCGTCCCCTACCACGTCCACGACCACGATAATTATTTTGTTTTCTTTCAAACTTATCATATGCTGCTACAAGATTCACTTCCGGAAATGGAGCTGACCCAGTGGGAAGGGCTTCATGATTTTAATTAATAGAGTATTATTATGCTCTGCCACAAGTAGGCATGTGATTAACTTAGAATATATCTTAAAACCTTTTTCACGGTATTATTGTTGTAGCACCACATTTGTAGCATGAAAAGTAGAAAATATTTTTTCCAATAAGTCCTTATCTGTGATAGTGTCTCCACATAATTTTAATAGAGAACTTACTTTAAATATAGCAGAATTATACTCACGTACGATTTTAAAGTCTTGCAACCTTAAATGTATCCACTCATACTGAGTTTTCGGTAATACCGTAAGTTTTAGGTGGTCATACCGATCCTTCCAATTAATCAAGTGGATTTTTTACAGTTAAATATTCAGTTTTTAACCCTTCATGTAGATGATGACGAAGGAAAATTATGGCATTCGCTTTATCCTGATTTGATGCTTCATTTCCTTGTATAATAGTATTTCCAAGACCTTTAGTGTCAAGGTGAATTTCAGCATCAAGGACCCATGATAAATAGTTTCTCCCGGTGATGTCAAGTACCACAAATTCAAGTTTTGATAAATTTGACATAGTAAAAACTATCATAAAAGATGAATAAGTTAGAGAAATAATTATAATAATAAATAATTAATGAAACAAAATGATTAAGGGAAAAGAAATAAAAATAGAGCTATATCATGTTAACAATCTACTATTTTACTTTATTCTTGCCATAAAGTAGAAACTACATACTGCTATACCAAATCAGATCCGTACACAATATGTAGTTGTTCTACCAACATATGCTGCCACTCGTGTTCTCTGGCTCCTTCCTTGTTGGTTTTATTTATTTGGGGTTAAGAAAGCTCTCTCTTTTTCCATTCTCTAATCAGTAGACTACTCTTCTTATAAGTTCTTTCATATTCATCTTGTGAATCCTATTTTGTTAAAGGCACTGATTTCATCATATTGACTTTTTGTTGATTATTCTATACATAGTAACAATTCGAACTATTTCTTGGACAATGAGCATATGATATGTACTTCCATAAATAAAATGATTATAATGATACATACCTTAATAAAATATGACTCAACTTAGCGGGAGTTAAGAATAAAATTAGAGCTTCGTGCTGATAACGTGTTATAAAATAAAAGCAATGCAGTAAAATGTAAATAAGAAGAGATAGAAAGAAGGAAGAAGTCTATTCTTCTTTCACTTTGGTGTATATTTCCATTGCAATTACATAGCCTTTTATAGGCATAAAAAGTAAAGATGATGGACATAAAGTAGGAGATTTAATCTTTAAGCTATTCACAACATGGACATCCAATGTACAAACTATTCATAACATTCACCAACTTTTTAACTTTTTCTTTATTTCCTTTTTTATGGGTCCTACAAATCTCTCCCTTAATTTAGATTTTTCTTCTTCATTCCAAGTTTTGATCTCAATCTTCAAACTTGAGAGGCTTTGTAAAAATGTCTGCAACTTGATCATGAGACTTCACATATTTGAGCTCGACTTCCTTCTTGGCAATGCACTCTCTGATAAAGTGATACCTTGTATCTATATGCTTGCTTCGATCATGATACACCAGATTCTTGGTGAGTGCCTGTGCGGATTTGTTGTCAATACAATTCTCTGTAGCTTCAATTTGTGGCAAATTGAGCTCCTTCAATAATCTTCTCAGCCAAATAGCATGACACGTACTACTCCAACTGCAAAGAGTATATCTGGCCTAGTACAAGTCAAGTACCTCAAACTTCCCACAAGACTTTTGAAAAATGTGGGATCAACTTTTTCTCCTTCATTAAACTTGGATAATTTTATCCCACTCTCCATCGGTGTGTTCATGGGGTTGCAATCGAGCATGTTGAACGTCTTCAATATCTCTTTTGTATAGCTTTATTGAGAGATAAAAATTACATCCTCCATCTGCTTCACTTCTAGGCCCAAGTAGTATGACATGAGCCCTACATTTGTCATCTCGAACTCACGGGACATTTCTTTCATAAAAGCTTCAAACAAACTTGGGTTATTACCCGTAAAAATAAGATCATCAAGATAAAGACAAACAATTAATATATCTTCATTAGTTTGAACTTTAAGGTAAATTGCATATTCATGGAGACAAGAGTAAACCCATTGTCTTGAAAATACTTGCCGATGCAACTATTCCATGCTCGTGGGGCTTGCTTTAATCCATATAAAGCTTTCTTCAACCGCAACACTTTATCTTCATGGTTTTTGACCATGAATCCCAATGGTTGTTCAACATAGACTTCTTCTTCAAGATAGCCATTCAAGAAGACTGACTTGACATCTAATTGATGAATCTTCCACTTCATTTGCACCGCCAAAGAGATGAGAAAAATAATTGTCTCCATGCGGGCAACAAGTGCATAGACTTCTTCATAGCCAATGCCTTGCCTTTGCTTGTAGCCTTTAGTCACAAGTCATGCCTTGTATTTCTCCACATCTCCATCAACATTCTTCTTTGTCTTGTATACCCATTTAACTCCAATTGTTCGATGACCCTTGGGAAGAGTTGTTAACTCCCAAGTGTTGTTCTTGTCTATTGACTTTATCTCCTCATCCATGGCTTGTCTCCACTTTTTGTCTGAAACAGCTTCATCAAAGTTCATTGGTTCACTGTCAGCAAAGAGACAATATAAAAAAATCAAAATTAGTAACTTCTTCTATGTCGTCATAGAGCTCTTGAATGCTCTTTGTCCTTTGAGGCTGTTCATTTGAACCTTCTTGAGAAGAGGGAAATGCAACATTTGTTGGAAAATGAGGTGGAATTGTGTCCTACACAGGTTCCACGGTCTCTGGTTCTTCTTCATCACCAAAGTATGGAAGAAAATCATATGAAGTTTCTTCCTCAGCTTCCCAATTCCATGCTAATTCTTCATCAAATTCAACATCACGACTTACCACCACCTTGATGCTGCTTGGGTTGTATAGCTTGTAGCCTTTTGAACTCGTATCATAGCCAACAAACACATGCTTGACACTTTGATAGTCAAGATTTTCTCTCCCTTGATGTGACACATGCGTATAGGATATGCTCCCAAATATTCTCAAGTGCTTGACACTTGCCTTTCTTCCACTCCATGCTTCTTGAGGGGTTTGATCTCTAACATTTCATATTGGAGACCTGTTATTCAAATAAACTGCACAAGAAACAACTTCGGCCCAAAATTCCTTGGGCATACTTTTAGCTTTAAACATACATCTAGCCTTATTAAGAACCGTTCGATTCTTTCTCTCTGCAACACCATTTTGTTGAGGTGAATAAGGTACCGTTAGAGGGTGACGAATTCCATGAAACTAACATAAGTCATCAAAATCTTTTGAAGTGAATTCACCTCCTCTATCGGACCTTAAAGCTTTAATTTCCTTGCCACTTTCTTTCTCCACAAGTACTTTGAAATTTTTAAAAGCAGCAAAAGCTTCAGATTTTTTGTTCAAGAAATAAATCCAAGTCTTTCTACTAAAGTCATCAATAAAAAATAGAAAGTATTTTCTTTTACCAAAAGAAGGTGGTTTGATTGGTCCACACACATCATTATGTACAAGCTGGAGCAGCTTGGTTGATCTTGACATGGCCTCCTTCGGAAAACTCCTCCTTGCATGTTTTCCAAGAAGACAAGCTTCACATAATTGATTGGGATGGTTGATTGATGGTATCCCATGCACCATGTTCTTTTCTCCCATTGATTTGAGTGCTTCAAAATTCAAGTGCCTGAATCGCATGTGCCAACACCATGATTCATCTTGCACTTTAGTCTTCAAACACTTTGCATCAATTGTTTTAATATTCAGAGAAAACAATCTATTCTTTGGAATATGCACTTTAGCAATTAGAATTCCACTTGAATCTCTAAGCCAAAGATGCATATTTTTCATGTGGATGTCATATTCCTTTTCAAAAAGTTGGCCCAAACTCAAAATATTACTTTTTAATTTTGGCACATAATAAACATCTTGAATTAACTTGTGACTACCATCTTTACAGGAGATCAGAATCGTATCTATCCCTTCGATTTGAACCTTTGAGGTATCTCCAAAGGACACATTACCTCTCACCATTTTATTGATCTCCACAAACTTCTCTTTGCATCCACACATATGATTGCTTGCTCCATAGTCCAAATACCACGAGCTGCAATCATCTCTGTCTTCTTCCTTGAGTGTCATCAACAACATTGACTCATCTTCTTCTTTCTTGTCGTGAACAAGGTTATCTTTTTCTTCAATATTTCTACAACATTCCCAAGAGTAATGGCCAAATTTATGACAATTATAACACTCAATTTTTTATTTGTCATGCCTTTGTCCATTATTTTCTTGGTAGTATCCACACCCTTTTCCTCCTCTTTGTCCACTACCACGACCGCTGAATGTTTGGTGGATTTTAAATTCATTGTTAAAGTTGTTACCATCACTTCTTCCTCTTCCATTACCTCCTCAGCCTCGGCCTTAGCCTCGTCCGTTTCCTCGATAGCTTGTTTCACCTTCATAATCCCTGAAGGATGCCTGAGTTTTAAGAAGTTGATCCAATGGCACTTCTTGTCTCCTTTTGGTCTTTTCTTTGTGGGCATGTAAAAAACCTTTCAATTGCTCCACCATCATAGAGTCTAAATATTTAGACTCCTCAATAGCACACACCACAAAATCAAATTTAGGTGTTAAAGTGCGAAGGATCTTTTCTAGCACATGGATATCTTTTATGTCCTCCCCGTATCTTCTTATTTGATTTACAACAGCCTTCACTTTTGAAAAATAATCCAAGATACATTCGGATTCTTTCATTTTTAAAACTTCAAAATTAGCCCTTAGAGTTTGATGTTTTACCTTTTCACTTTGTCAACTCCTTGAAGAGAATTTTGTAAAATCCCCCAAGCTTCCTTTAAGGTGGTAGCATTTGCCACCTTCTCAAACATGGCATCATCCAAACATTGGTAGATGAACGTCAGGGCTTGTTGATCCTTCTTCCTTGTTGATAGATCTTAAATACTCTTGCCTTATGTTTTGATGATCTAACAAACTTTCGGTGAAGAACCAGTTAGGGAACCCGACCTACTATGGATTGCTTCAAATTTCAACGGACTCCAGCAAAAGATGAACTGCTAAAGATACAGGATCTAGGAACCAAACACGGACCTGATGTTCCTATGGTTCCTATATAGCAGCACAAAGTCATTTGGACACAGCTGGAAAGTGACTGGCGGCACTGTTTCTGCCGCACTGTACCACACTGCCAGCTCACTCATTCTATAACCAAACAAAGTACTCACATCATTTCAAGTGATGTGATCAAGATGTACTAAAGGGGTTTTTGTACAAAACATCACTAAAAGGTTTCAGTTTCATCATTCAAGCTTTCAACAAAAATAGAAAAAGGTCATTCTCTCAAGCTTGAAGAACAAGGTTGAACACCACTACCAATCAGTTCCTAAATGATTGATTATCGATGTCCTAGTTGAGTTGTAACCTTATTATTGTACTTACAATATCTCCTAAATTGCTTACTTAGAAGTTTACTGATTAGGAATTATCTTTGTAAATCCTCAGACTCGTTGAGTTTAGGTTGTGGCTAGTAGTAGTCATAAAGAAAAGTCTTTGTAATCGTAGAGTTACAAAGTGGCTTGTGGTGACAGAACCACAAGTTAGAAAAAGACTTTGTAACTAGGATAGTCACAAAGTGACTTGTGGTAAAGGTGCCATAATTTAGTTTGAAGTCTTTGCAATCGGAAGCATTGTAAAGTGGCTTGTAATAGGTAAGATTACAAGTTAGCGAAGTTAAAAGCCTACAGGGTAGGTCATGGTTTTTTATCCCCTTGAGCTGGATTTTTCCACGTAAAACTCCTCTGCCTCATTTACTTACTGCCTTACTAAGTGCTCTTAGCAGAAACTTATAGAGGACCTGGTACTCTATGATTTGGTGGACCCATACAAACTAACAATTGGTATCAGAGCAGGTTCCTCCTATCACTTAGAAAGGATCCTCATGATGGCTCCACTAAATTTTGAAGAAGGTGAATCCATATACCACCCACCCAAGTTTGACGAAAAACACTATTGGTGGTGGAAAGCTAGAATGCATGATTTTATCATGGCCAAGGATTGCGAGCTTTGAGGTGTTATCTGCGATGGTTCATTTGTTCCAATCAAGGTACAAAATAAATTTCCATTATCAATAAAAAGGACCATCGAAGAATACACTGAAGCATATAAAGAAGCAATGTAGAAGAATTTTTGTGCCAAGAAAATCCTGGTAGATGGTTCGGAATCTAAAGAGTACGACAAAATCTCTACATGCGACACTGCCAAGGAAATATAGGAGGCTCTGCAAATAGCTTATGAGGGAACTATATAAGTAAGACTAGAAAAATCTAACACTGATGATATTTCTACGATGGCAGTTGAAGGCAAGGAGATTGGATATTACTCAACTCTTGCCTTGATGGCTTAATCAGACAATGATGAAGACAATGGCAACGAAGAGGTAACCTTCAGAGATGTTCAGAGAAATCTGAAATCCTATTCTCCAAAAAAACTCATGTGTTTAGCTGATGTCTTAATTACTGCCTTTTGTAGTCTTGAGGAGGATATGGATTCCTTGTTCTTAGAACTAGAAGAATCTGAACATATTAGAAAAGACTTAGTTGCTGCAATTTCTGATCAAACGAAAGCCATTGAAATTCTTAGAAACGAAAAGAGTGATCTCTTGGCAGAAACTTCTGACCAAAGGGAACCAATAGCAAAGCATTTGACTGGGTCAAAACTTGAAAGCTCTGAAAGAGGAAAGGAGATAGTGAGTGAGGAATATTCTAGGCATGAAGATGTGAGTGAGGAATATTCTAGGCTTGAAGATGAGGTGAAGGCCTTGAGATGTAGGATGAGTGCTGAAATTGAGAAAAACGAGCTCCTCTAAGTCAATCTAGAAAAAGTAATAAATGATCTTGAAAAGTCTCTAAAGTGGACCTGGTCCATAAAAACTACCACAACCTTGTTGACTAATATCACTGAAGAAGGACGAGGAGCAGGGTTCCCAAGGAAGAAAGATCCTTACAACCCTCACAGTAAGAGTGCCACTACATCTGATAACTGGCCTCGTACCCAATGTGGGAACACTGGGCACTCCTTGGAAGGTGTCCAGCCAAGAATCAGTTAGTTTCAAAAGATAAAGTGGCTGCTGAAACTGTGACCACAAAAGGGGGACCAGGTTCCACTCACAGAAAATGCACATTACCTACGTGGACTAAGAGAGCTATTATTCATGCTCTTGGTTACTACACGGGACCCAAACTTGTTTGGGTTCCTAAAACTAACTCCTAAATTCTTTTGTAGGGGATAGTGAAGGGAAGTGGTCAACAATGGTTCATGGATAGTGGGCGTTCAAAACACATGACTAGGAACACCACAGACTTTCTTTCACTAAAAGCCCTATAGGGAGAGAGTGTATCCTTTGGCAATGGCAAAAAGGGATACATTCTTGGAGTTGGAAAAGTTGGGAAGTCACTTACTCACTCACTCTATTGAAAATGTATACTACGTCAATGAACTTAAGTACAGTCTTCTGAGTTTTTCTCAAATTTGCAATAAAGGAAACAAGGTGGAGGTCTTGTGCAAAATATGTACAGTCACTGACCTTGTGACTGGTGAAATAGTTCTGGTGGCCAAAATATACAAGAACATCTATGTTGCTGACTTTGAATCCTTACAGAGTGGTGATCTGAGCTATCTAAATGCGGTTGATGATGATACGAAACTATGGCACAGAAGACTGGGCCATGCAAGCTTTTCCATTCTGAATAAACTAGTTCAGAAGGACCTGGTCCATGGTCTGCCTATGTCACAATTCAAAACCCAAAAGGTCTGTGATGCCTGTGCCAGAGGAAAACATGTAAAGTCCTCCTTTAAGTCAAAAAGAGATGTGAGCACCTCAAAACCTCTTGAGCTCCCACATATGGATCTGTGTGGACCTATGAGGGTGCAAAGCAGAGGAGGAAAAAGATACATTTTTGTGATTGTGGATGACTATTCCAGATTCGCGTGGACTCTGTTTCTCAGAACAAAATATGAAACTGTTGAAGTATTTGTGGCCTTTGTAAAGAAAATTCAAGTAAAGATGGAGTCTAGAGTTGTATGCATTAGATCAGATCATGGGACAGAATTTGACAATGTCAAATTTGATGAATTCTGCAATGAAAATGGCATCACTCTTAACTTCTCAGCTCCTAGAACTCCATAGCAAAATGGAGTAGTAGAAAGAAAGAACAGAACTCTGGAAGAAATGGCAAGAACAATGTTGATTGATAGCGGACTTGCAAAGAACTTTTGGGCTAAAACTGTCAATACTGCCTGCTACTTAGTGAACAGGTGCATGATCAGATCAATTCTAAACAAGACCCCGTATGAACTGCTGAATGGAAGAAAACCCAAGCTAACCTACCTAAGAACATTTGGATGCAAATTCTATGTTCTCAACAATGGAAGGATCAACTTGGTAAATTTGATGCTAAAAGTGACGAAGGGATATTGCTTGGCTACTATTCTCAAAGCAAGGCTTACAAAATTTATAACGAACATACTCAATGTGTTGAAGAAAGTATCCATGTTATCTTTGATGAATCTCATCCATCATTTGAGAAGAGTGTTGAGGAAGATCAAGATGGAGAACCCTTACTTGTCCCTGGTGAAGTAATCAACATGACTAATGGAAAGACAAACTTGATGAGTCAAGTGAAGGAGGCAAATGAAGATAATGCAGCTTCATCATCAACAGAACCAAGCACTTCAATTACAATCACTGAAGTTGAAGAAAGAGTGGTTGATGCAGTTCAGGGAACTCCACTGGCATCTGAGAGAAGGATAGAGGAGAATCAGCCAAACATACATTCTTCCTCTTAGAATGTACATCTAACTGGAGGCATCAAAGTTCTCACCCTATAGATAACGTAATCACTCCTCTATATTCTGGAGTTCAAACCAGGTCAAGAGCTAGAAATTCACTTACTTTCTCAGCCTTTCTATCTCAGATAGAACCCAAGAACATTAAAGAAGCCTTAAAAGATGCAGACTGGATTACAACCATACAATATGAGTTGCATCAGTTTGAGAGAAATAATGTTTGGCACCTGGTACCCTGACCCACAGATATAACCATTATAGAAACTAGGTGGGTATTCAGAAACAAGCTCGATGAGCATGGAATCACCACAAGGAATAAGGCCAGATTAGTAGTTCAAGGTTACAATCAGGAGGAAGGAATTGACTATGATGGAACTTTTGATCCAGTTGCTCGCATGGAAGCCATCAGAATTCTGATCGCCTTTGCTTCTCATATAGAATTCACCTTGTTCCAAATGGATGTCAAAAGTGCATTCTTGAATGGACTACTTAAAGAAGAAGTCTATGTGAAACAACCCCCTGGGTTTGAATGTCATGAGCACCCTGAATATGTGTTCAAATTGGACAAAGCCTTGTATGGGCTACAGTAGGCTCCTCGAACATAGTATGAAAGGTTGTCAAAAATTCTCTTAGGAAATGTCTTTAAGAGAGTAAAAATTGACAACACTCTTTTCTTAAAGAAACGAGGAAGGAACGTGCTCATTGTCCAGGTCTATGTGGATGATATCATTTTTGGAGCAACGACTGACTCTATGTGTGAAGAATTTGCAAAACTTATGGGAAATGAATTTGAAATGAGCATGATGGGTGAATTAAACTTCTTCCTGGGTCTTCAAGTAAAACAGTCCCCAAAGGGTACTTCCATTTGTCAGCACAAATACAACATGGAACTCCTGAAGAGGTTCGACATGGAAGCATCAAAAGTGATAGACACTCCCATTGCAACTGTCACCCAACTAGAAATGGATGAATCTGGAACTCATGTGAATCAAACAATGTATAAAGGCATCATTGGGTCTCTTCTTTATCTCACTCCTAGTCGTCCTCATATTGTTTTCAGCGTGGGATTGTGTACAAGGTTTCAATCAAATCCCAAGGAATCTCACTTGAAGGCTGCCAAAAGAATGCTGAGATATCTCAAAGGCACGCAGGACCTGGTACTATATTATCCATCAGGTGACAATTTTAATCTAATTGGGTATGCTGATGCAGACTATGCAGGTTATCTTGTGGATAAAAAAAGCACTTCTGGGATGGATCACTTCTTGGGATTATGTCTTATCTCTTGGGGTACAAGAAAGCAAAATTCAGTGGCTCTTTCAACAGCTGAGACTGAATATGTAGATGCAGCATCCTGATATGCTCAGCTTCTATGGATCAAGCAGCAACTGGAGGATTTTAGAGTTCTCACTGAGAGTGTGCCCCTCCTATGTGACAACACCATCGCACTTAACATGGAAAAGAATCCAGTTCAACATAAAAGGACCAAAAATATTGATGTAAGGTGTAAGCACGTAATTTTTGCCCTATACGAGAGCTACTCCCAAAAAAATTCAAAATAAAATAATTTTCCTTTGTGTGCAATTTTGAGATTTTTCGTGGCATTTTTGGATAATTATTTGTATTTGCCTGTGCATGTTTATTTGTTAAATTAATGAAAATACAAAAAAAAAACTATGTTGCATGCGCCTTTAGGATTTAATTTTTACAATTAAGAATTAATCAAATCATGTTTGGTTTTTAAAAGAATGAAAGTCAGAAAAATATGCATTTTTTGCATTTTTAGCATTTAATGTCCAATTGTGTGATTTTGTTTTAATTGGTATTTAATTGGTGGGATAATTGTTAGTAGGAGTTAATTAGATATTTTTGATAATTCAATTAGGTCTTGTGATTTAATTAGGATCTTTAAG
>MU725576.1:72210-84065 GCA_026770625.1 Nicotiana glauca
CCCATTTTCATTTCATTTTCACTACCTAACCAAACCCTAAACCTAAACACCCCCCCCCTTCTCATCTTCCTCACACCTTCTCCTCACGCCCACCAGCGACCACCCGAGCACCAGTCGACCACCCCAATCCCACCGGCTACTCCATCGACCTCCAGCGAACACCATATCTCCATAACCAGCCCATTAACCACCTGAACATCTGCTTCAACAGTCGACCACCATCCACGAACCAAGCAGCCCCAACGCCACTGCTCCTCCTCTTCTTCTTCTGTCAACTCACGCAAATGAAACCCACGACCACCATCATCCTCACGAACCACCCAGATCCTCCATCAACATCTAAACGACCTCCGAACTCAACGGACCAAATGCCTTCGCTACTGTTTCTAGTTTCGGTTCGAGTCCGAGATTTTGGTTCAATATATGTTGAGTTCGTCTTCAAGTCGTCGTCAGTGTTGTTCATCTTCAGTCATCCTCATTTCTTTAGTCGTCATCTTTCGAGTTCAAGTTTGTCCATCGTCTTTCCATCTTATTGTTCTGTTAGTTTTTCGTTCGATAAGTTAATCTTCTTCTCGCGGAATCTAGTTAGGTTTCTATTGGTTAAGCATGTATTAAGTTATAGATGGGAAAGAATGTGGAATAAGTTATGGACTCAACGCCTCGAAGTCTTGTTCTGATATCTGTTCGTTGTAGATAGATGTATGTGAGTTGGTGAATCTTGACTTGAATATGGACTAAATGTTGGAGCAATTCCTGTTAAGATTTACTGAATTCTGTTATTTTGTTCTTCGATTTTATTTGTTATTGACTCATTTCCTTTAGTAATTTTTATATACTAAATGATTTCCCTGCTCGTTCATTTTTATCAGAGTAAATCATGATTGGTTCCCAATATGATTAGCTTGTTCCTTTTGTTCTATTGCTAGGTGATCTAATTTGAGTTCTAGTTAAGTTGTTGGTTGAATTTGATTAGGAATTTGGTTATAGCTGATATGTTTTGGTACATATTAAAAGGGGATGGGGTAGAATAGGAATTTCAGTAATTTTAGGGGTAATACGGGAATTGACAACTTTCTGAATTATTTGTGTTGAGTGTTCTGTCCACTAAGCACTAATAATATTAAAATAAGGTATTGTTTAATACATAGTGGGGAACAAGACATAGTGGTATGGGAAGGTGTTAAAAGAAGTAATTAAATATGTTACCCATGCTTTGAATTAAAATAAGAAGGGACATGAGTTTGTGGGGAACCAAATAACTTAAAAAGAGAAAGACAAATAGTAATGGGCTAGTAAGAGAATATTATGGGAAAGAATATTTTTCTAATAGTGTGAGTGCTCTTAAGAGCTGGCAGGGCCTTTTTTGGGCTATAAATGTTGGAAGTTTGGACAGAATAAAGGGGACTCATTTTTGGTCAGTTTGGAGTATATCGTTTTAAGAGAGTTCTTAGGGGCTTTAAAAACCATAAGGGTTCAGTATTGAGAGCTAACAAAACGGGCTGGTTTTTGAAATCCTGAAAATCAATCTTGTGAGTTCTTCCTTAATCAGTCTAAGAGAGAATTTCTTTTGAAATCTTAAGAATCGGTCTGTTTGAGTGTATAACTGTGTCATTGGAATTTTGGGTCCGAATTTGGTTCAATTCAAGTTCTGCCTGGGTTGTTTGTGCTGCTATTTGGTTTTACTGGTTTCATATTGTTCCCGGTGCCTGTTTCTGCTGTTGGTTTTGTTGTTGTATTGCTGTGTTGGAATTGGTACCAGTCTTGTTTGGTTTGAAAAATTTCTGGAATTACTGGGTTGTGTCTTGTTGTTGTTGGCATCTTCTATTGCACTACTGCTGTTATTGTTGCTGTGTTACTACTGCTAACTACTCCTCCTCCTTCTATTTTCCATTATCCAGGTACACACTCTGAAATCATGTACTGATGTAAACCTGAAGTTGGAAATGAAATGAAATGCTATCAAGTTTCCTTTTGAATTCTCTCGCATCTTTAACTAGATATTGAGTAGAATTTTTACTTGCAACTGACTGATAAATGTATAAATTGGACTGTTGAATCTATCTCTACAAACATGTGAATATCCATTGTAATTAATCTTAGTTGGTGATTACTAGTTATGAAATATAGTGTAGTCAATGCGTTTCCAGCTAGTCGTAAAATTGTTTCAAATAGTTTACAGGTTCAAATAGTTCAAATGGAAATCAACATGTTGGTTTAATATGTCTAGTTCTGAAATTGCGAGGTCACTTGAATAAATAAAATCATTTTAAATAGCAATTTGAATAATGTTAGTAACTAATGTTAGTGATAAGGTTCAAAAATGGCTTTTGTATTACACGTAGTTAATTCTAACGATTCAATTCATCTAATACTGTTAGTTTAAATTAATTAGAGAATGGTTAGTTTGTTTAAATATTTTTGTCAATCTCGTATGCTATTTATAATTTCAGCTTTAGTAATATTCGCTTATAGAATAGGGTACGAAACAATCTCTAAGCGAATAACTAATATTCACATTCCATTTGCATTTGCCTTAATCTAATAACTAATAAGAGGCCCGAACTTATAAGCATGTAGTTAATTAGAACCTTTTCTTTATTACTAGAGACGGAAAAAATAGAAAAAAGGTAGTCACTTTAGGATCGTCCTTTAAAATAAATGAGACGAGCCTCGCCAAATAAAACGCAAATTGCGGGGCCCTCATGAATGTATATATTAAAATACTTAGATTTTGGGACGGGCTGTTTAACAAATTTCACGGCTTTCCCCAAAATAACAATGCGTTAGTCTCTTTAGGCGCGCACTTTAAATAACCTTACCTTCTTAAACTCGGGTGCGCATTTATGCGACCCAAATCTAAATCTCAACGAAGTCGAAATGCGTCGACAAATCACGGGTACATTGATTGTGACGTGGTTCGGGATGCATTTCCATGACGTTGCAATTCTTTTAAAAAATAATGAATGAGACGAGCCTCGCCAAACAAAACACACAAGCTGCGGGGCCCTCTATACGTGTTTGTAAAGTTACTTAGACTTCGGGATGGGCCGTTTAGCAAACTTTTACGGCCTTGCCCAAAATAATGATACGCTAGTCTCTTTAGGCGCGTCTTAAATAAATTACTTCCTTAAATTTGGGTGCACATTTATGTGACCCAAATCCAGATCTCAACGGAGTCGAAATGTGTGGATAACCACGGGTGCATTGATTGTGACGTGATTCGAGATACGTTTTCACAACGTTGCAATTCTTTGTAAAAAAAAAATAATAATAATAATAAAAGCGGTAAAAGAGTTATCACTTGCATATAAGTGCATAATTGTTAAAATCAGATAAATAAGCCAAATATGACAGTTGAGCGACCGTGCTAGAACCACGGAACTCGGGAATGCCTAACACCTTCTCCCGGGTTAACAGAATTCCTTATCCGGATTTATGGTTCACAGACTGTTAAATAGAGTCAAACCTTTCCTCGATTCGGGATTCGACCGGTGACTTGGGACACCATAAATCTGCCAATTGGCGACTCTGAATCTCTTAATAAACGAATCCCATTTTGATTGTCCTTTAATTGGAAAAACTCCCTTTACCACATCCTTCGCGGGGTGCGGTAGCGCCAAAAGGAGGTGTGACAGCTCTGGCGACTCTGCTGGGGACTAATGACCCAAAACCACTGGTTCAGGGTTAGCAATTCGAGCTTGTGATAAATTGTTGTATTTTGGTTTTATTATCTGATATTTCCATGTGATCTGTGCTTAATGTGCAAAATGATGCTTATTACCGCTTTGATATTATTTGACTGTACATATAAACTGTGCCGAAACCTTTCTCTTCTCACCTCCGGGGATGTGCTCGCTGGTTGAGACTCCCTATTCTGTTAGTGTCATACCTTGAAATAAGAAAAGGGCTCAGACAAGTTACAAAGCCGGATGATCTCGCGGGTCCCCGGTACGTAGCCCTATCCCTGACTCGAGTTGTCCGCTCGGGTACATTGTCTAGAACACATACCCGGGGTTTTAACCTAGAATAACTTGACTTCATGCCGGATCCCTAGTAGGAACGCTTATTTGCATCATGTTGCATTTGACTTAGGGGACTCAACACAGGGGTTGGGTCCGTCTATGACAGGTAACCTGAAATGAAAAAGATCATCCTGCTGCATCCTATTTGTTTTATGCATTTATTTGCTTCAGACTTGCATGCTGACCGACTTATGAAAATCGGGAATATTGGAAAATGGTGGAAAAAAAGGGAAAAAAATAGAAAAATAGCAGTGTAGATATATAACTACTTATTTTTTTAGAAAAAAACCAATGCCTAAGTAGTGTCGAAACTCTGCCGAAATTTTGGAAAAATAAAAAAAGGAATGTTTTTTTTAAATTTGATTTATTTGAAAAAAAAATAAAAGAAAAGAGTCTTGTTTTCAAATTCAGTTCTATTGGGCAGAACTACGCTGGTTTGATTCTCACCGGATGTGAGATACGTAGGCAACCCTCATCGGGTCCAACCTCCCCTTTTTGTAAAAAATAGCTAAAAAATGTCAAATTCTAATTTTGTTATAAATAAGTCGGGCGATGCTGTCCTTATCAAATATAGCCGAATGTTCCCGAAAGGGATGCCGGAAGGCAAACTTTGCATGAATGACCGCTTTGGGTCAGGCTTTGATTTTTGACCCACACAGCCTTAAAATCTTCGTTCCCAAGGCGCTGAAATGCCGTGTTTGCAATATCGGGTCCTTTATTTTTATTCGAAAAAAAATCATAAATAAGTCATGTGATGTCGTTCTTGTCAAAAATAGCCGAATGTTCCCGAAAGGAACGCCGGAAGGCTGATTTTGCATAAACAGCCACCTTTGGCCATTTTTTAGATTTTTGGTCGGTTGACCCGCACAGCTTTAAAATCTTCGTCCCTGGGCGCTGAAAGGCCGTGTTTGCAATACCGGGTCCTTTATTTTAATTCAAAAAAAAAATCATCAATAAGTCGGGTGATGCTGTTCTTGTCAAAAATAGCCGAATGTTCCCAAAAGGGACGCCGGAAGGCTGATTTTGCATAAACAGCCACCTTTGGGTCATTTTTTAGATTTTGACCGGTTGGCTCACACAGCCTTAAAATCTTCGTCCCCGAGGTGCTGAAAGGCCGTGTTGGCAAAACCAGGTCTTTTGTTTTAATTTGAAAAACAAGAAGAAAAAAAGAGTCAGTGGGCAAGTGAATGCCTTTGTGATTTTTGGTTAAAATAAGTCGAGCCAGCTTCGGCAGTGTATTAAACCGTCCTTGCCGAAATAGCCTTAAAATATCTTTCAGTTGTCGAAAGGTTATTTTCGTAAAAGAACGAACAAGTTTGTAAAATAATCCTTCCCGACTTCAAAATTCATGTGAAATTGAAAAGGGGCCACGTTTCCCAAAAATAGCTATTTGGTTAAAATTGGCCTATTGGGAAGGAATTTGTCAGTCTGTTTTTTTTAATTTGTATTTCTTTTTATTAGAGTATGTGGGTTTTTTTAATCATTGTAATCAAAGTGTGTTTTATTATGAAAATTGAAAAAAAATGTTTCATTGTTGTTTACCTTTAATTTGCCCGAACTACGCACAGTCTAATTCATGCGGGGTCATGATACGTAGGCAATCTCCATAAGATTCGACCACAACTATATATGTATATATAAAAAATGAAAAAAACAGAGAAAAGAAGTAAGTAAAAAATATTGATAATAATAAGGACTGACTGAGTCCATTCTAACATATTTTGTTTTGAATTGTAAAGTAAGTTGAGGTGGTTGGTTTGTGGAAAGCGGACAACACAAGATCCCCGAAAGATGGTACATGAGGAAATAACCCAAAGATTGAAAAGCTTAGAACAACAGTTGAAAAACACGCAAGGGTTGGCAGGTCAAAAGAGTGTTGATTTCAAAGATCTATGTCTGTTCCTCGATGTCCACTTTCCGCCTGGTTTCAAGATTCCCAAATTTGAAAAGTACGATGGACATGGACACCCCATAGACCATTTGAAAAGGTATTGCAATCATTTGAGGAGTCTAGGAAGAAATGGATAATTGCAAATAGCTTATTTTGGGGAAAGCCTTACGGGAGTAGCATCTGAATGGTTTTTGGACCAAGACGCATCTCGCTGGTATGTCTGGGAGGACATCGCACAAGCCTTTATCAAACAATTCCAATACAACATCGACACTGCCCCAGACCACATTTTTCTTTCAAATCTGAAGAAGAAACCAAGTGAAAGTTTTAGGGAATATGCCCTTAAATGGAGAGAGCAAGCAGCTCAAGCTAAGCCACCCATGGATGACCACGAGTTAATCACTGTATTCTTTCAGGCTCTAGAGCCGGATTACTTTCAGAACATGATGTCTGCGGTTGGTAATTCCTTCTTGGAGGTAATCAAAATGGGAGAAATGGTAGAGAACGGTCTTAAGACAGGCAGAATTATAAGTCAAACAGCTCTCAAAGAGGCAGCCCGGGCTGTCCAACTTGAATCTGGTGACGCAAATGAGAGGGATGAAGAAGTCATGATGACGTCAGGGTCAAGAAGAGGTCCCAGAAGAACACCTTGATGGTATGCGCAGCCTCTACAGGTTTTCCATAACTCCCCTGAGCATTACTACCCACCTCAGAACCCACCATACTCAGTTGATCCACCTCAGTATGTTGTCCAATCATCAGATCATCCAAGAAAACGGGCGCGGGTGTCACAAAATCTCCACCAGCCTCCACAGAATTTCCAAGTGCCTTATAACCCATATCATGTGGACCCACGTGCGAGAAGTTTTGATCCATCTAAAAGGTGTGAATACCATTCCAAGGCCCTGGGGCATAATGTGGAAAGTTGTCGGGATCTGAAAAGGGAAATAGAAAGGATGATCCAGGAAAGGTCGATTGTGATTCAAGATAGTGACACCCAGAATATCGCGCTGAATCCTTTACCTGCCCATGATGATACACACTTTCTGGCGGTGATGCCTGGTGACATGGGATATGAGAATCCACTCGGGAATTTGCCGACTGAAATAGGAGAAGGCTATAATGATTCTGATAATCAGATTTGTGGATGTCAGGCTTATCAATTGGAGAGTCATGTAAGAAGGAATCTTGCTGGCTTATTATGTTGTCATTTGTGTTTGTCCGGGTTATTTCAGGGTTGTAATCCGGATATTGTCTTGTAGCTCAAACCTTTTTATCCTTTTATTTTTCTTTTGATCATAGTGTCTCATTTAGTATTGTCTAGGTTTGTTCTAGAGTTTGTACCCCAGTTTATTGTGTTTGTTTTGTTGAACAAACTCTTTTTCGTCTGTCTAATGCAATTCTCCGTCTCCCATTATTTCTAGTCATTTTTCTTTGGTTTAAGTCTTTCTTCTTTATAGTTCTTTTTCTATCAACTCTAGTGACATGGCATGCGCATGTAATTTTGGCATAATCTTAAAAGTTAATCATGAAGCAATTGAAAGATGATCGGAACATTTAAAGAAAATAAGAACGGTTTGAGATTATTTGAAGCCCGAGTCATGTGAAACTGGGGAAAGTAAAAGAGAACCGTTAAAGGCAAGTTGGCCATCTTGACATGGGGTCGTTCGTGGTAATGAAAATGAGAGTGTTGCCCAAGAGTTCTTTAAAGATATGACGAATGTTAGCCGCGTTCTGTGCTCTTGGTATATTTTGAAGATTGGAATCACGAAAGCATTTTGTTCTGCTACCTAAACACTTTATCCTTCGTTAACCCGTTGAGCCTTATTTGTTTTCTTTCATACCCCTCCTTCGGAATCAGTAGCAAAGATTAGAAGCACAAACAAGGAAGATAAAGAAAAAAAAATAACAAAAACAACAAAAAGAAAAAAAAGAAAAAGAAAAACAACAAAACCACAAAAGATAAAGAAGAATAAGTGGAAAGAAAAACTAGAACAACGAGGAAGTGGGAACTACGTTTGAACTGATTCCTCAAAGAGGATACGTAGGCGCTTCACGGCTCGGTCATAGTGTAACAAAAAAAATTAATCCCCAAGCAAGAAACTGGGGCAAAGGTTGTGTTTTTTGTAAAGAAATCTAATTCCGAAGGTTGTAAATTTTGAACCCAAATTGATTTGTTTTTGAGCCTTCAAATACCCTTTCTTTCTAGCCCTATCCAAATCCCACATTACGGTCCAAAGAAAGACCTTCCGATCAGTCTTCAAAAGAGGACAAGTTGGGCAAATGAGAGAGTCTTATCGGCAAGCATAACCCTCTGATCCCCAGCAGAAAAGACTCTGATCTCCAGCAGAAAAATATGAGAAAGTCTCACTGGTAACACCCCCAATCCCCAGCTGAAAAGTAATACAAACGAGAGAGTCTTGTTGGTGAAAACTTCACAGGCACCATAAGGCGATTGTAAGCTGAGAGAAATCAAAATGAGAGGGACTTGATAGTGAAAACCTGCGGGCATTACAAGTCGAATAAGGGTGAGAATCAGATGGGAAAGCCCTAGACGAGGATTGTGAAAGGCGAATTAACGACGGAAGATAGGCTATATGTGCATGCCATGGCCATTAGAGTTGGTATCCGCGTTTGATAGGTTTTTATTTTATAGTTTTTCTTGTTAGAGAGTCATCCTCTTCCTTTGTCTTTTATTCTGTTCCTTTTATCTTTCTACTTTCATCAAAAATTTCCCAATAGAGTCTGTTTGTGAGAAATGACTTCAGAATCTGCCATCATCTTTCCAATTATGCAAGACGAGATCTGACTAGTGCATTTGAGTGGTATGAGTCGGGAAGGAACAAGCGCAAGGCCAGTGTCCAGAAGGATATTCCCCAGCAAGAGGAGATTGACAAAAGGATGGATCAGTGTAAAGGAGGATATCTCCAGCAAAAAGCGAAGGTTAATGACCTCAAGGCCAAGACTGTAATGACCCAACCGGTCATTTTGAGCTACGGCACGTCATTCAGCAGTTTGAGGCCATGAGCATCTTCATCTCAGGTATATTGACTTGTGTGTATGGTCAGAATTAAAATTCAGGAAGTTTGGAGTTAAATCTAAATGGAAATTCTCATTTTGAAAGCTTAAAGTTGAAGAAATGAACTAGGATTGGAATTTTGAGTAAATGACCTCGGATTCGGGATCCGAAGGTTCCAGCAGGTTTGTATGATGATTTCGGACATGGGAGTATTCCCGGATCAGGTTTTGGGTAACCCGGGAGCATTTTGGTGACTATTGTGGAAGATAGCATTTTAGAAGAAATTGCATCAATTTGGCTTAAAATGCATCAGTGTTATTGTTGTCCGTTTGGGATTCCGAGACTGGGAGTAGCTCCGTATGATGATTTTGGATTTGGGAGCGCGATCGGAAGTGAATTCGGAGGTTCGTAGGTCATTTTGGAGCCGTTTGGCTAAAGATAGAAATTTGAAGGGTTTTGAGAAAATTCGATCGGAAGTGGAAATTTTGATATCGGGCTTGAAATGTGAATTTTATGGTTCGAATAGCTTCGTTAGGTGATTTGAGACTTAGGAGTGTGTTCGGAATGTTTTTGTGATGACCAGTGTAGAATTAAGCTTGAATTGGCAAAGTTAGTATTTTGGCGAATTCCGGGTGATAGGTGAGATTTTGATCCGAGGATCGGAATGGAATTCCGAGAGTTTCTGTAGATTCATTATGTCATTTTAGACTTGTGTACAAAATTTGAAGTCAATCGGACGTGATTTGATAGGTTTCGGCATCGGAAATAGAAGTTGGAAGTTCTAAAGTTCATAAAGCTTGGATTGGAGGTTGACTCATGATTTTTAGCGTTGTTTGATGTGATTTGAGGTCTCGAGCAAGTCCGTAATATATTTTGGGACTGGTTGGTGTTATTGGTCGGGGTCCCGGGGGCCTCGGGTGTGTTTCGGATGCCCAACAGGTCATTTTTGGAAGATTTTTGTTGTTTTGAGCATAAATGTAATGATCTAAAGGTTCATTTTTAGTTCTAGAGATCCAAATTTGATTTCGAGACTTCCGAAATTTAAATCATGAATTATAGGACTGATCTGGAAAATTTGGTTTAATTTCATCAGGTTGCGATTGGGTTTTTGACGCGATATGTGAGTTAATTGTTTAACAAGCGAAATGGGTATTGAACAGGGCAAACGAGCTCCGAATTGAGTTCGATTGAAGAGTTGTGTTCATATTATTATTTGTGACTCATAGGAACAAGAATCGTCTAATTCCGAGTTCGTATGATGGATTTAGAGCCATTTTAGTGAAAAATGGCTGTGCTGCAATTAATTGGCTACTGGTGTAATTGGTAGCAGCAGTGAACAGTAACCGCGCATGAATAGTAACCGCGCCGGTGAACAGTGCAACGCGTGTGAACAGTGCCCCCGCGTGAACAGTGTTTCCGAAAATAAAATCTGGGCAGTGTTATTTTATCCGAGAAATTTAGCATTTTAGCCATATCTTGAGTTCTAGAGCTCCGATTGAGGTGATTTTCGCGGCGTTGTTCTCGTCTCAACAAGGGGGTAAATATCTAACCTTTTTTTTTATATTTCTCCATGATTATTTCTGTTGGTTTCTATTTTTATCCGTATTTGGATGGTAGAGATTAGGATTTTGAGCCCCAAAGTTGAAAAAGGATAAATCACTAATCTGAGGGTCGAAATTACATCAGAATTGTATAATTTTGGTATGGTTAGACTCGTGAGAGTACGAGGGTTCTGGAAATATAAATTGTACCTAGTTCTGAGACGTGGGACCCGAGGGGTATTTTGGTCATTTTACATAATTTCGCGTATTAGCTTAAAATTTAATTGTAGAATCGATTACTTGAATTATTCTTACATTATACAATTTAATTGAATAGATTCGAGCTATTTGGAGTCGAATACTCGTGGCAAAGGTGTGGTTTTGGGTTGGCTTGCACTAGTTCGAGGTAAGTGGCTTGTCTAACCTTGTGTGGGGGACTTTGTCCCTTAAGATATCAAATTGGTAATTGAATGCCTTGTACGTGAGGTGACAAGCGCGTACTTCAGCTAATTGTTGAAAAACCGAATTTTACTTTAAAAAAAATACTTGATTTGAGTTTCTTTCGTATTTGCTTTATCCTACCTGTTATTATAGCCTGTGCTAGTATAGAGAAGCATGTTTAGTGGACTTACTTGCCTATTTGCTTAAACTGCCTTGTTTGCACTCTATAAAGCATATTAGGCTAGAATCTACTATTATTTGCCATAAGTTTGGTAATTATTTGATATTTTGAGGTGTTGTTGTATTGATGTACTTCCCTTCTGAATATTCTCTGATTGTGGTTGTGCGCCAAGAATTAATTGTTGAATTGTATTGTTGTGCTTCAATTTTTGAATATTTCTCTGCACTTGGTTGCATATTTAAATTGGGACTACGGATATGGGATTCCGGGAGCTCCCTCCTTGTTTGTTAACTTTGGGACTACGGGTTCGATTCTCGGGAGATCCCCCTGCACATTTATATTTGGGACTACGGGTTCGGTATCCCGGGAGATCCCCCTGCACAATTATATTGAACTACGGCAATGCAGCCGGTAGATTTCCCCAGTACTGGGTATTTATATTTGGGACTACGGGTTAGATTCCCAGGAGCTCCTCGCATATATTGATAAAATGAGATATATTCATACGGTGGACTACGGGACGGTATCCCGGGAGCTCCTCGCACAGATTAATAAAATGGACTACAGGACGGTATCATAGGAGATCCTCATTATTTGTACTGGTATTGAGCTGGTTACTCTGTGTTATCTAATTTTTTGTGTATTAAATTGCTGTTTGTGTAAGCCGATTTAATTCACAACTGTATATCATCATCTCTGTTTATTTCATACTGTTGTCAGATTTATTATTATATTCTATCTCAGTAGGGCCCTGACCTTC
>MU725576.1:96027-107046 GCA_026770625.1 Nicotiana glauca
TTTCAGTCTTTAAATTACAAGTTTTGAAGTTGGGAGCCCGCCCATATAACAGAGGAATACATTTCAGTCTTTAAATTACAAGTTTTGAAGTTGGGAGCCCGCCCATATAACAGAGGAATAAATTTCAGTCTTTTAAATTAAGTAATCACATAAATTTGGACCTAGTCTAATGAATTATCTCCTAACGTCAAGATCTTAGTCTGATGAATCTTTCTCCTAAGATATCGAAATCTCTGTCCGATGAATCTTTCTCCTGAGATCACATAAAAATGGACATAGTCTGATGAATTATCTCCTAGAGTCAAAATCTTAGTCTGATGAATCTTTCTCCTAAGATATCAAAATCTCAGTCTGTTAAAACTTTCACCTAAGAGGAATACATTTCAGTCTTTAAATTACAAGTTTTGAAGTTAGGAGCCTGCCCATATAATAGAGGAATAAATTTCAGTCTTTTAAATTAAGTAATCACATAAATTTGGACCTAGTCTGATGAATTATCTCTTAGCGTCAAAATCTTAGTCTGATGAATCTTTCTCCTAAGATATCAAAATTTCAGTTTGATGAATCTTTCTCCTGAGATCGCATAAAAATGGACCTAGTCTGATGAATTATCTCCTAGAGTCAAAATCTTAGTCTAATGAATCTTTCTCCTAAGATAACAGAAGAAATCTCAGTCTGATGAATCTTTCTCCTGAGATCACACAAAAATGGACCTAGTCTGATGAATTATCTCCTAGACTCAAAATCTTAGTCTGATGAAACTTTCTCCTAAGATATCAAAATCTCAGTCCGATGAATCTTTCTCCTAAGATCACATAAATTTGGACCTAGTCTAATGAATTATCTCCTAGCATCAAAATCTTAGTCTGATGAATTTTTCTCCTAAGATATCAAAATCTCAGTCCGATGAATCTTTCTCCTAAGATATCAAAATCTCAGTCCGATGAATCTTTCTCCTGAGATCACATAAATTTGGACCTAATCTGATGAATTATCTCCTAGTGTCAAAATCTTAGTTTGATAAATCTTTCTCCTAAGATATCAAAATCTCAGTCTGTTGAAACTTTCACGTGAGAGGAATACTTTTCAGTCTTTAAATTACAAGTTTTGAAGTTGGGAGCCCGCCCATATAACAGAGGAATACATTTCAGTCTTTAAATTACAAGTTTGAAGTTGGGAGCCCGCCCATATAACAGAGGAATACATTTCAATCATTACATTTTCAAGTATTGAAGTTGAAGTCAGTTAAAGCGGAAGATCACAACGGGATCCCCAACATAAATCCAAGTTCATAAATCGGAAGAAAGCAGTTCAAGCTTCAAAAAAAAATAATTCGAAGCTCACAAGAAGGAAATAAACAGTCCAAGTTCGGCAATCAAGAGAGGCCGACGAGTCAAGTCAGAAATGAAGAATCATCTGAGGAAGCAAGTCAACAAGAAAGCAAGGCGACAAGAGCAAGCCTAAATATATAGATAAGATTTTGTAATTCATAAACTAGTTTAGTATAGCTTCTTATTTTCTATTTAGCATGGTGTAATAAGGAGGTCGGTAAGCGGTAGCAGCAGCAGCAACAACAGTAATAGCAAAATTACGGTCCCATGGTAGTCCCAGCTACCAAAACTTTCCGAACTACATTGACCTGATTCCCTTTTAGCCAGGGATATGTAGGAGACCTTTTGAAGTAAAGGTTCGGTCAAATCTTTTCAAAAAAATGCTTCACGCGGAGTACTCAAATGGGCAAAAGTCGCTCGCTCACTTTATCTTTGCACGAAAACTCTTCGTGTTTTTCAGACAAAGAGGGGCAGCTGTAAGCACTTGATTTTTGCCCTATACGAGAACTACTCCCAAACAAAATTCAAAATAAAATAATTTTCCTTTGTGTGCAATTTTGAGATTTTTCGTGGCATTTTTGGATAATTATTTGTATTTGTCTGTGCATGTTTATTTGTTAAATTAATAAAAATACAAAAAAATATATATGTTTCATGTGCCTTTAGGATTTAATTTTTACAATTAAGAATTAATCAAATCATGTTTGGTTTTTAAAAGAATGAAAGTCACAAAAATATGCATTTTTTGCATTTTTAGCATTTAATGTCCAATTGTGTGATTTTGTTTTAATTGGTATTTAATTGGTGGGATAATTGTTAGTAGGAGTTAGTTAGATATTTTTGATAATTCAATTAGGTCTTGTGATTTAATTAGGATCTTTAAGTTTTAATTTTGGAACAAATAAAAGAAAAGAGAGCAAAAATATGAAAGAAAAATCGGATCGGGCCTCTTATTCTAATTTGAATTAACCTGGCCCAAGTGTCTCACAAGTCCAACCCAAAACCCGCCGAATCACCCCGACCCGGTCTGCCCCATAACCTTAACAACCCCCCTTCATTTTCATTTCATTTTCTCTACCTAACCAAATCCTAAACCTAAACACCCCTCCCCCCCTTCTCATCTTCCTCACACCTTCTCCTCACGCCCACCAGCAACCACCCGAGCACCAGTCGACCACCCCAATCCCACCGGCTGCTCCGTCGAACTCCAACGAACACCCTATCTCCATAACCAGCCGATCAACCACCTGAACAACTGTTACAACAGTCGACCACCATCCACAAACCAAGAAGACCCAACGCCACTGCTCCTCCTCGTCTTCTTCTGTCAACTCACCCAAACGAAACCCACGACCACCATCATCCTCACGAACCACCCAGCTCCTCCATCGACGTCCAAATGACTTCCGAACTCAACGGACCAAATGCCTTTGCTACTATTTCTAGTTCTGGTTCGAGTTCGAGATTTTGGTTCAATATATGTTGAGTTCGTCTTCAAGTCATCGTTAGTGTTGTTCGTTTTCAGTCATCCTCATTTCTTCAGTCGTCGTCTTTTGAGTTCAAGTTTGTCAGTCGGAGTTACCATTTTTCACAGCGAGGTCTGGTTATTGTTCGAACCCGACCTTTAAACTGGTAGGTTTTCGTCTTATTGTTTTGTTAGTTTTTCGTTCGATAAGTTAATCTTCTTCTTGCGGAATCTAGTTGGGTTGCTATTGGTTAAGCATGTATTAAGTTATAGATGGGAAATAATGTAGATAAGTTATGGACTCAACGCCTCGAAGTCTTGTTCTGATATATGTTCGTTATAGATAGATGTATGTGAGTTGGTGAATCTTGACTTGAATATGGACTAAATGTTGGAGCAATTCCTGTTAAAATTTACTAAATTCTGTTATTTTGTTCTTCGATTTTATTTGTTATTGATTCATTTCCTTTAGTAATTTTTATATACTAAATGATTTCCCTGCTCGTTCATTTTTGTCAGAGTAAATCATGATTGGTTCCCAATATGATTAGCTTGTTCCTTTTGTTCTGATGCTAGGTGATCTAATTTGAGTTCTAGTTAAGTTTCTGGTTGAATTTGATTAGGAATTTGGTTATAGCTGATATGTTTTGGTACAGATTGAAAGGGGATGGGGTAGAATAGGAATTTCAATAATTTCAGGGTAATACGGGAATTGACAACTTGCTGAATTATTTATGTTGAGTGTTCTGTCCACTAAGCACTAATAATATTAAAATAAGGCATTATTTAATACATAGTGGGAAACAAGACATAGTGGTATGGGGAGGTGTTAAAAGAAGTAATTAAATATGTTACCCATGCTTTGAATTAAAATAAGAAGGGACATGAGTTAGTGGGGAACCAAATAACTTAAAAAGAAAAAGACAAATAGTAATGGGCTGGTAAGAGAATATTATGGGAAAGAATATTTTTCTAATAGTGTGAGTGCTCTTAAGAGCTGGCAGGGCCTGTTTTGGGCTATAAATGCTGAAAGTTTGGACAGAACAAAGGGGACTCATTTTTGGTCAGTTTGGAGTATATCATTTTAAGAGAGTTCTTAGGGGCTTTTAAAACCATAATGGTTCAGTATTGAGAGCTAAAAAAAACGGGCTGGTTTTTGAAATCCTGAAAATCAGTCTTGTGAGTTCTTCCTTAATCAATCTAAGAGAGAATTTCTTTTGAAAGCTTAAGAATCAGTCTGTTTGAGTGTATAAGTGTGTCATTGGAATTTTGGGTCTGAATTTGGTTCAATTCAAGTTCTGCCTGGGTTGTTTGTGCTGCTGTTGGGTTTTACTGGTTTTATATTGTTCCTGGTGCCTGTTTCTGTTGTTGATTTTGCTGTTGTATTGCTGTGTTGGAATTGGTGCCAGTCTTGTTTGGTTTGAAAAAATTCTGGAATTACTGGGTTGTGTCTTATTGTTGTTGCCATCTGCTGTTGCACTACTGCTGTTATTGTTGTTGTGTTACTACTGCTGACTACTCCTCCTCCTTCTATTTTCTATTATCCAGGTACACACTCTGAAATCATGTACTGATGTAAACCCGAAGTTGGAAATGAAATGAAATGCTGTCAAGTTTCCTTTTGAATTCTCTCGCATCTTTAACTGGATATTGAGTAGAATTTTTACTTGCAACTGACTGATAAGTGTATAAATTGGACTGTTGAATCCATCTCTACAAACATGTGAATATCCATTGTAATTAATCTTAGTTGGTGATTACTAGTTATGAAATATAGTGTAGTCAATGCGTTTCCAGCTAGTCGTAAAATAGTTTCAAATAGTTTACAGGTCAAATAGTCCAAATGGAAATCAGCATGTTGGTTTAACGTGTCTAGTTCTGAAATTGCGAGGTCACTTGAATAAATAACATCATTTTAAATAGCAGTTTGAATAATGTTAGTAACTAATGTTAGTGATAAGGTTCAAAAATGGCTTTTGTATTACACGTAGTTAATTCTAACGATTCAATTCACCTAATACTGTTAGTTTAAATTAATTAGAGAATGGTTAGTTTGTTTAAATATTTTTGTCAATCTCGTATGCTTTTTATAATTTCAGCTTTAGTAATATTCGCTTATAGAATAGGGTACGAAACAATCTCCCTTTATGCGAGCTCGAATGCAATTTTCTGTTTGCATTTGCCTTAACCTAATAACTAATAAGAGGCCCGAACTTATAAGCATGTAGTTAATTAGGACCTTTTCTTTATTACTTGAGATGGAAAAAATAGAAAAAATGTAGTCACTTTAGGATCGTCCTTTATAATAAATGAGACGAGCCTCGCCAAATAAAACGCAAATTGCAGGGCCCTCATGAATGTATATATTAAAATACTTAGATTTCGGTGTCACACCTCCTTTTTCCAAAGAAAGCTTTATCAGCTTTTACTACACCTCGGGAAGGGATATAGTAATAAAGGAGTTTTTCCAATTTAAGGACAATCGAAACAGGATTTTTTACTAAAAGGTTCAGAGTCGCCACTTGAGAGATTTATAGTGTCCCAAGTCACCAGTTTGAATCCCGAATCGAGGAAGGGTTTGACTCTGTTAAACAGTCACGAACCAGAAATCCGGGTAAGGAATTCTGTTAATCGGGGAGAAGGTGTTAGGCATTCCCGAGTTCCGTGGTTTTAGCACGGTTGCTCAATTGTTACATTTGGATAAAATATTTGATTTTTATACATATTACCCTACTTGTGCAATTTTAGAATTAATTACCGCTTTTTGTCAATTATTTATTTAAGAAAGAGAACGTTGTTTGAGAACATTTTTTCGGATCACGTCACATGAAATGCACCCGGATCCTCGACACATTCTTATTCAACGTTTTTGGATTTGGATTTGGGTTGCATGAAATGCACACCCATATTTAGGAAGGTAAGATTATTACAATACGCACCTAAAATAACTACGCGTTTATCATCGTTGGGGAAGACCGTGAATTCGCTAAACGGTCCTTCCGAAGTCTAAGTATTTTTTGTATGATATTTATCGAGGGCCCCGCCATTGGTTTATTTTGTGTAGCGAGGCTCATCTCATTTGTTATAAAAGTCTATCTATAGCAATTACAATTCTCTATTGTGTATTGTCTTTAAAATTAGAGAAAAGCCCTACTTGTTTTTTGTTATTTGGGCTAATATAACCTTAGCCATAATTCTGCACCTAGGTTTAACTACTGGGCTCCGAGATGAGCCCAATAAAAGGGAATTACCTTCAGATTTTATACTAACAATATGGCCAGTCACGAATTGTGGCCCAGGCCCAATTAAGAATGTAATCAGAGATTGGACATGGGCCTGCATCTGATGAGATGATACTCTGAACTGTTAGAAACAGGCTATTGAGCCTTGCACTAAGCAAAATCTTAAACCAAAATAAAAATGCTAAATTTACTTCAAATACATTCAATAAATTGTAGTAAGAGAAGCACTACTCAAATTAACAAAGGCATCATTTGTTTCAATTTTAATCTCATGCTCAGATTTTCTTACTTATTATTCATTGACGAGTTGCTGAATATTATTAAGTCTAAAACGGATTAGAATATAGGTTGAATTGAAGATCTGATTATACAGTATTTGCGACTACTAATTTAGAAGGAAGGAAATCAGATTTACAATATAATAGCCCAATACAGTCCCAAAGGAATTAAACATTCCAAGTCTGTGATTATTTAGAGCAGTTTTAGCTCAATCACAATGATCAAACAAAAATTTTATATATAAAAAAAACGTGCAGAATGGAGAAACAACAAAACTCCAGCATAATTTTTGCTTCAACTTCATTTCATTATGTCAACAGAAGGAACCATATCAAACAGTCTCAGGATGTGTACCTGGAAATGAAATGAAAATTCAATGAGATTCTAGGTTGACTTGAACAATATAGGGATCAGCAACAGTAATAACAATCAGCAATCAACAGATATAGCTTCAATTAACACCAGATCTCAACCACAGCAAGGATAGACCAACAGAAAACCAGGCACTTGACTAATATACTGTAATTTCACCAACACTTGACAATTAGAACCAAACAGCCTTCAGATTGATGTGAGAACTAATGAAACAATGGGATTTTGAACTATTTATACTATTTTTGGTATTTTTGAATTTCAGAAATGAAGAACTTCGAAAGTAAAGACTTAGAATTGCAGAAATGCTTTCAGGAAGATTTTCAGATTGCAAAACTTATTGAAGGAGGCCAAATGAGGCCTATTTATAGAGTGGAAAGAGAGGGAAATTCAAAACTTCAAAATTTATCAAATAGTCCCCCTTTTATTTCAATTGTACCCTTATTATTTTCTAGTTAATCGATTGTTACCCCTTTATTAATGCAGAAATACCCCTATTCCCCTATCTAGAATGTTCCATTCCAATGTTTTTACCTTTCTACCCCCACCTCTATTTCGTATTTACTGAATTGCCATTTTATACTGCCCGGATTACCCCCATTTCCTAAAGCTTATTACCCTTAAACCTTTTATTGTACCCAGAACTACCCCTGAATCCCCATCATATTTACCAAGTGACCTAATGCCTTTTACCCCTTTTACCCTTTTAATTTTAGAATCAACGTTCAATTGATCTAAATCAACATTAATCAAATACAAATTATCTAACAGCTATAACTAATCTAATCAAAATAAACTAACAATTCAATTAATTACAAACAAAATTATTTCTAAACAATTTTCAGAATCAATTTAAGAACTAACAATAATCAGAATCGAAAACAATTCTAAAACTAATCAAAATGTCTAATCATTAATTCTATTAAAACTATAATTTCTAAATAGATTACTTATTAAAAATCCTATATCAAATCTAACAGTATCAAAATTTTATCGATTTTATTTCAACGAACAAAAATTCAAGACAATAATCAGAAAGCTTTGAATCATTTTTATCAGACACAAAAAGAAACAAACACATGCATACACAGAAAAATCAAAGAAAGAAAGGAAGAAAAATACTTAGCTTTTCCTTTTTTTTTCGATAGTCTTTTTTCTTTTCTTCTTTTCCTTTTAAGAACTAACTCCGGCATCCAGGAGGCCTTTTATGGCCTTTTCTTGAATTTTTGGTTGCCGGCAGACCTTGAGTTTCAGTTTGAACCTTTTTCAGTGATTTTTATGGCTTGAAAGTCTCAGAATAAGGCTAAGGACATAAGGAGGAGGCTATGGTGAGATTTTGACATGATTTGGACGAAGGGTTGTTCGCCGGAACTAGGGTTCCGACGATGCTCAATTAAATATTCGACGGATTCCAAGCTTATCCGAAGTAAACAAACTAGAGGGGTGTAAAGAGGAGGTTGAGGTGGTTCTAGGGTGTTAAGGACGGGGTGATTGGCTTAGGTTGTATCTCCCACCGGTAAGGTTCCGGCGGGGCTCTGGAGAGAATTAGGGCGGCTAGGGTTTGAACGGGGGGGAAGAAGGAGAGGAAATGAATTAAAGGTGTAACGTTTATGTATTAAAAGACCTATAACGAGCTCATGCCGTTGGATTAATCAAACCAACGGCTCAGATCACTCGCAACCTTAAACGACACCGTTTGTGCTTTAATGAAATTGTGACCACGTCCGTTAGATTAAATGAATGAACGGCATGGATTATTGTTACAGATACGCCGTCGTTTTCTTATTCATAGTTGGTTATATATGACCGTTAGATCAAGAATTTCAGCGGTCCAGATCTCTTTGCACTGAAACGGGGTTGTTTTAAATTGACCTGGGCAGACCGGGTATAATCCCTTTGGGCCTGGGCGGGTGTTATCCAATTGGGCTATTAATTTTATTAGCCCAGATTTTGAATTGTATTTTTGTATTATACTTTTCCCTTGTATTTTCTTTTTCTTTTGTATTTTCTTTTTTTTTTTTTGTATTTTTGTATTTTATTTTTCTTTTTATTTTGTATTTTTGTATTTTCTTTTTCTTTTTATTAAATTGTTTATACTAATTAATATCTATTTTATGGTAATTGTCAATTAAAGCACAAAAATGCTATTTTTTATTTTTCTTTAAAATGAATTAACACTAAAATTGTAAAATTAAACCCCTAATGCATATGCATATTTTGTATTTTTAATATGAATTATTATGCTACTAATTAACATAAAATGCCACAAATATCAACAGAAATTAAAAATTATTTTGTTTGGATTTTTAGGAACAATTTGCTTAGGTCAAAAATCACGTGCTCACAGCTGCCTCTCTTTGCCCGGAAACACGAAGAGTTTTCGTTCAAAGACAAGTGAGGGATTTTTGCCCATTCGCATATTCCATGTGAAGCATTTTGAAAAGTTTGACCGCACCCTGCTTCAGAGGTTGCCTACATATCCCGGTCTAAACGGGAATCAGGTCAGTGTAGTTCAGGAGTGTTTGGTAGCTGGGACTACCATGAAGCTGTGATTTCACTGATGTTGCTGCTGTTACTGCTTGCTGACCCCCTTATTACACCATGTAAAAATAAAAAGAAGCTAGCCTAGGCTATGCCCTATGATTTATAAAAATCCTATCTAATGCCTGGTATCTTGTGTTCTTGTATTGCCTTGATCTTGTATCTTGTATTCTTTCAGTGAAATTTTGACTATTGCCTTAACTGTGTTTTGAAATATGTGTCCATTCTTCAGGTGGACTCCTGCTTGCGATTGCTTGAAAATGTATTTCCTTGTTATTCAGGTGGGCTCCTGCTTGCGTTTGCTTGAAAAAGTATTCCCTTGTTCTTCAGGTGGGCTCCTGCTTATGATTACTTTGAGAAAGTATTCCCTTGTTCTCCAGGTGGGTGCCTGCTTACAAAAATAAACAACGAAAATTTTCTGCCCCAGTATGGTGACTAGGCATATCATGTTATCAGATATTAAAATCCAAAGCTAAAATTCAAATTGTACTTCCCTTGTTTTCCAGGTGGGTGCCTGCTTACTGCATTTGAAAAGATATTCCCTTGTTCTTCAGGTGGGCGCCTGCTTGCTGCATTTGAAAAGATATTCCCTTGTTCTTCTAGTGGGCGCCTGCTTGCTGTACTTTGGAATGTATTCCCTTGTTCTTCAGGTGGGCGCCTGCTTGCTGAATTTGAAATGTATTCCCTTGTTCTTCAGGTGGGCGCCTGCTTGCTGAATTTGAAATGTATTCCCTTGTTCTTCAGGTGGGCGCCTGTAAACAAAACAAAGAAAATTTTTTGCCCCAGTTTAGTGGCTGGGTAGAAAATTTTTTGCCCCAGCTTGGTGGCTGGGTACAGCATGTTATCAAATATGAAAATTGAAAGCTAAAATTTGAATTATACTTCCCTTGTTTTCCACATTGGTCACATTCACTTTAAAGTGATTAGTAAGAATTTGAATTTTTTGTCCCTGTTCTAATCAAAGAACAATTTGTTAGTATAAAATGGTGGTTAGCTGCTGGAATTCTTGTTGGCCATGCTCCCGCTTCTGAACTTGCTTCTTTGAACTTGTTTTGTCTTGCCATGATTTCCCGGCTAACTTTCAAACTTTCTGATCCTGATGACCCGATTGTTTTCCTCATGTTACTGTCTTGGTGTTTCTTTTCCCCTTTTTGTGAACTTTTGCTTCTTCCTCCAATCATCTGATTAACCTTTTAATGGGATTTACATTGATCCTTCATGTTTCACTGTCCTTTAATAAGTCCTGATCTCATTGTGCCATACAACTGGGAAGCTAGCAGTTAACTTTGACTACAAATGTCTTATAGACAGATTTCAAGAAAAAATGAAATGCAATGACCTCGAAGTTTTGAGGATAGAAAGACTCTGAAAAGAAAAGAGGATAGGACTTATCTGAGTGGGAAGACTGATTCCGTTGATCATGCCATGCATGTCGGATTAACCAGCCTAGTTCGTCCAACCAACTGTCAATTGCCACATTTGCCATTCCATATTTCACAACGCGATTTTCACCGAAACCCAAACCTTGCTTGTTTTGCCATCTTTCAAACACAAAATTCTTTCATTTGCCCACTTTGGAAACTCACTTTCGCCTTACGGTGCCCGTGAGGGTTTTCACCAATAAGACTCTCTCATTTTAATATCTCTAAACTCACATCGCCTTACTGTGACCGTGAGGGTTTTCACCAATAAGACTCTCTCATTTTTTCAATTTTCTCATCTTTTGATACCCGAGTGTTGTCCACAACATTATTCACCTTACCTGCTTGTATTGACATTTCTTAAAATT
>MU725580.1:6946-60815 GCA_026770625.1 Nicotiana glauca
GAACAAGAACGTTTAAAAACTTGAACTAATCGAAGGTATCGAGTAATAAGTAGTGTAGAACTCAAAGAATAAACTAGAAATCATTTAAAAAGACGTGGATTAAGAGATTTAGACAAAAATTAGGGTTTGCAATAAAATTAGTGAGATGAGAAACCTGGCCGCGAAACTCATTAATAATGGAGTTTAAAGCAACATCGGAATGAAAACCCACCGGAGAAATCTTTCATGGTGGAAGCTCTGGGGCTTCAAAGCTCAGAGAGAAACAACGAGACAAGGTTCCCTGGCGACTGGAGGTCGAGAGGAGTGAGGATGGAGTTGGTCGGAGAGGCGATAAGACCCATCGGAGAAGAACCAGAAGGTTCTAGAGAGAAGGAGGAGACGAAGAGTCTAAGAGAGAGACCGATCTCTATGCAAATGAGGGGTCGAGGGGGGGGGGGTCGTTAGATTTAATTAGGGCAATATAATCTGGGCCGTTGATCTCATTTGATCAACGGCTCAGATCAAAACCCAGCTGGATCGGGTATCCGAATGGGGTATGGGTCGGGTCTTAATTGAAATTGGGTTAGGTTAATTGGAATATGGGTTGTCTGAAATGGGATTAAAATTGGGGTTAAATTGGGCTATGTTTGCAATAAATTTTGGCTAGCATTTAAATAGCCATTTCCCCCCTTTTTATTTTATAAAAATAGTTAAAACAATTTAAAAAACAAATTAAAAATACAGAACTAATTAATAATATATAAATATTAATCTTAAAATACCAGAAATAATTTTATAATTATAAAATGCGGTTAATTGTAAAATAGACTATAATTGCAATTTCATGTAATTTAGATTTAGAAATTCCAAATAAATTTGTAAAAATACGCAAAAATTATATTAATTATATTTTGTTGTAAATATGATAATGAAATATGCTATTCACCAAAAAATGATAATTTTGGGAATAATTTTAGATTTTGTACTGTAAAAATAGACAACGAATTGATTCTAAAAAATCTTTAAAATTGAGGAAAAATACCAAAACTTTTGGGCATGCTTATGTATGTATACACATGCTATTTTGAAAGTATTTGAATATAAAAATACATAGGAAAAAAATTGGGTATCAACAGTCCGCAGACCTCGTAGTCCCCTTCTATCCTTTATGTGTTACCTTCCCTTTATTCAATTAGACTCTGATGTATAGAGATATTTGGTACTTCCTTAGAGCTTGTGGCTTGTAACTATCGATTTTTGGAGTTGTTCTTACTTCGAGTTGCAGATTTACTTGTACATGATGAGCGGTAGTTTTTAGTTATATATAATTGTGTTGATATTGAGATTTTAGTCCTTATTTCCTTTATATTCCGGATATTATTAGGCTTACCTAGTCCAAGAGACTAAGTACCGTTACAACATTCTACGGAGGAAAAATGGGATCGTGATACTAGTAGAATATATAAAACACTAAGCTACTATCTGAAATAGGGTAGACAAAAAGTAAATACTAAAGAGAGACTGCGGGTTGCAGAATGGCCTCAGAGAGAAGCTCACCACTAAGCCTCGGGATAATGGGGGTGTGCATCGAAATGACTACCAGATGTACCTACTTAAGATCCTGCACAATTAGTGCAGAAGTGTTGCGTGAGTACATAAACAATAAGTACTTGGTAAGTATCCAGTATAACCTCGAAGAAGTTGTGAGAAGGGGTCAACATCGACACTTATTATGGGCCAACAAATAAAATAGAAGAATTCTAAATAAGCGTGGCATATGTAAATAATAATAATAACACAATAGCAAGAAGTAAATAAATGATTCTTTAACTGATAGTAAATATAAAAATCTCCAACCAACGCCTACTAACTTCAAATAATTTTTGTTATTAAATAAATTACAACCTCTCAAGCCATAAAATAATATCAAGTGTAATCGAGCTCCGAGTATTATCACACACGACTTATGCCGAGGTCGTACGACCCGATCAAAAAATATACAGTGTGCACTGCTGAAGGTCGAAGGACACGAACCATAGATGCATTTATTGTATTGCCGAGGCGAACGGCTCGCTCTCATAAGAGTAGAGAAGCTTACCTCGCTCGCGGAAGTACTTGCGACGCGAGAGGACATGAAATTCTCAGAGTTATTTTGTATTTATCAATTCTTCCCAAAAATAAGAAATCTAAATTGGACGTTTTAGTCTCAGCTCTATTCAAAACAATTAATTTGCGTAGTAAACATAATAGTACAATTAAAGCATGATGTCGATCTAAGACTACCCCGACATCTCATGGAATATATCTATGCACGGACTCTCATAACCTAGTACATTCCTAGCTCCCCACATAAGTAATACACAACAAGATATACCTAAGGGGATGAGTTCCCTCTTACAAGGTTAGGTAAGAGACTTACCTCATTCTCAAGCTCACTTCCGGTCCACAAATCCGCTCTAAATCCTCAACTTGGTGCCAAATAACCGAAAACTAGTCAAATATTATATAAATTAATCAATATGCACTAACAAGTTCATATTTTAACCATTAGAGTAATTACCCAACTAAAATTGGAAGATTCCTAAAATTTACCCTAGGGCCAATGTGCCAGGATTCCAGAAATTTTTAAGATAAATGTTATCCATAACCTCCCGAACTCAAATATATAATTTTCATCTAATTTCATAATCATTTTCGTGGTTAAATCCTATTTTTTATCAAAACCTAGGTTTTCCAACTAAAACATAATTTCCACTTTTTTCATGTAAAAATCTATCCATAATCTATGTATTAAACTCATCTTGTATAGAAATTACTTACCTCAAAGTGCTAGGTGAAAATACCTCTTCAAAGAGCTATAAAATCGTCCAAAAGGTGAAATAAATGAACCAAAATGGCCTAAGTTCCATTATTGAAACAAGACACCGCCCAGGCTTCCCTTCTTTGCGATTGCGGAAGAGGCCTCGCGATCGCGAAGGCAAACGGCCCAGGCTCCATAAAACCACCCATCACGAATGCAACAAGAGCCTCGTGAACGCGGAGTCTTGCTTGGCCTACCCTACACGAACGTGTGGGTTTCTTCGCGAACGCGAAGAATAACAAGGGCCCTTTCCCAACTCCAGCCTCCTCTACGCGAATGCGGGCCACTTCACGCGAATGCGAAGGCCACAAATCCCAGATCTTTGCGAATGCGGGCTGGCTATTGCGAACGAGCATCACAATTTCCAGTTCCCCATTTTCCCTTCTTCGCGAACGTGGCCCCTCCCCCGCGAACACAAAGAAGGAAACTAGAACCAGCAGTGACAACATTAAGACTTAGCTTCGGGCGGTCTGGAGCTCACCTGAGCCACTTGGTACACCGTCCAAATGCACCAAAAAGTCTTTAAATATGATACAGACCTACTCAAACTCTCAAAATGCGTAAAACAACATCAAAACTAAAAATCTCACCCCAAAACCAACTTGAATCAAATTCTGAACTTCAAGTTTTCAACTTTCTCCAAACGCACCGAATCATACTTAGACTACTCGAAATGACACTAAATTTTGTGTGCAAGTCAAAATTCACCATACGGAACTATTCTCGGGCTTGGAATCCCAATTGAACCTTGATAACACCAAATACTTTAAACAAAATTTAAAGAACTTGAAAGCCTTCATTGCGCCAACTATCAATATTAGGCGCCAAAATGCTCCCGGGTCATTTGAAACCCGATCCCAACATATGCCCAAGTCCAAAATTATCATACAAACCTATTGAGACCGTCAAATGCTGGTTCCGTGGTTGTTCACTCAAAATGTTGACTAAAGTCAAACTTAACCATTTTAAACCAATATTAAGGAACTAAGTGTTCCGATTTCAACCCGAACCCTTCCAAACCCGAACTAACCACCCCCGCAAGTTATAAAATAATATTATCACACACGGGGAGTCTTTATTTAGGAACGGAAATCTAGAAAGCAAAATAACTGGTCGGAGTTACAGTCTCCACCTCTTAAATAAATGTTCATCCTCGAACGGGTCTAGAATCGTACCTGGAGTGCTGAATAAGTGCGGGTATCCGCTCCGCATGTCCTCCTTGGTATCCCAATTTTCCTCCTCAGTTGGTTGACCCCTCTACTGAACCTTTACCATAGAAATCTTCTTGGACCTCAACTGGCAAACCTGTCTGTCAATAATGGCTACTCCTCCCCATAACCCAGACTCTTATCTTGATAGAATGTGTTATAGTCTAACACATGCAACCTGTTGGCATGATACTTCCGGAGCATATACACGTGGAAAATTGGATGAACTCCCGATAGACTGGGAGGCAAAACAAGCTCAAAAGCAACCTCCCCAACTCATCTCAACACCTTAAATGGACTTATAAGCCTTGGGCTCAACTTGCCCTTGTTTCAAAACCTCATGATTTCCTTCATCGGCGAAACTTTCAAGAGAACCTTCTCTCCCACCATGAATGATAAATTACACTCCTTATGATCCACGCAAATCTTCTCTCTGGACTGTGTTGTGCGAATTCTCTCTTGAATCAACTTTACCTTCTCCAATGTATTTCTTACTAAATCAGTACTGTATAACTTAGCCTCGTCGGACTCAAATTATCCGATGGGAGAATGACATCGTCGACCACACAAAGCATCAAATAGAGCCATCTCGATGCTGGATTGCTAACTTTTGTTATAAGAAAACTCGGTCAAAGGCAAGAATCCATCCCACTACCCTCTGAAGTCAATCACACATACTCTGAGCATATTCTCCAAGATCTGAACCGTCCGCTTGGACTGACCACCGATCTATAGATGAAAGGCTATGCTAAGCTCTACCCAAATCCCCAACTCACTCTCTACTGCCCTCCAGAAATGCAAAGTAAACTGAGGGCCTCTATCTGATATGATGGAAACAAGCACACTTTGCAACCGAACAATCTCCTGAATGTAAATCTGGGCTAATCTCTTTGAAGAATACGTGGTCACAACTGGAATAAAGTGAGCAGACTTGGTCAACCTGTTGGCAATTACCCAAACCACATCAAACTTCCTCAAAGTCTGTGGCAACCCAACTACAAAGTCCATAGTGATGCGCTCCCATTTTCACTCAGGTATGACTATCTGCTGGAATAGGCCACATGGCCTCTGGTGCTTATACTTGACCTGTTGACAAGTTAGACATCTCTCCACATACTCAACTATGTCCTTCTTCATTCGCCGCCACCAATAATGCTTCCCCAGGTCACGATATATCTTCGTAGCACCTGGATGAATAGAATATTGAGCCTCCTCTAGAATCTTCTCCCTCAACCCATTAACATTAGGGACACATAGACGACTGTGGAGTCATAAAACACCAGCCTCATCGATAGAAACCTCCTTAGAACCACCATGTAGTACCATCTCTCTATGAACCAACAAGTGCAGATCGTCGAACTGACGAGCCTTGATCTGCTCGAATAATGAAGACTGAGCAACGACGCATGCAAAATCTCTGCTGGGCTCCGAGATATCAGACTTCACAGGTCTGTTAGCGAAGGATTGAATGTCCAAAGCTAGTGGTCTCTCCTCTACTGAAATGAATGCCAAACTACCCATACTTTTCGCCATTCTGATCAAGGCATTCACAACCACATTCCTTGCCCCGATGATAAAGTGTTGTAATATCATAATCTTTTAGTAACTTAAGCCACCCGTGCTGCCTCAAATTGAGAGCCCTTTGCTTGAACAACTGTTGCAACCTACGATGATTGGTGTAAACCTCACTGGACACCCTATAAAGATAATGCCTCAAAATCGTGAGAGCATAGACTATCACGGCCAACTCCAAATCGTGCACGGGGTAATTCTTCTCGTGGGGCTTTAGCTAACGTGAAGCATATTATGTGTATTTAGATGACCTTGTTTTTATTGATAATATTTTTTCATTCTTAAACTTAATTTTCTACTTTATTTAATTAAAAAAAAGGAGGGATATAATAAAAAGACTTAGTATATCCTATTTGATCCCTTAAATCTATTTTGACACATTTGATGAAAAAATACCTTGCTCCTACCCATTTGGGAGATAAACCCTTTACATTAACAAAATCTCTTTCTCTCTCCCATAAGATATTTTCTTCTTCTTTTTCTTTGTTCTAGCCTTTTTTATTGGAGGACTCAATCCACATGAGTTTAATTCTCCCATTACCATCAAGATCATATTTGTTTACATAAAAGTTTTAGTCATTATCTTTTGAATATATGTTGAAATATTTTCTTCAAGAATCAAGATGAGTTAAGCTTATTTGAAACCCTAGGTTTAGATTTATGGAGAAACTCTCTCAAACTTGTGGTAAGCTTCTTGTTCAATATATGTTTTGGTGAAATTATTAAGTTTGTTGTTAGAGAATTTGAGATTTTGAAAGTAAGAGATTTAATCCCGTTTTTGAACTGGACAACAATTAGTATTTTGGCGGTAACCTTTTATCTAAAACTCGTATTGAAGTGCTTCAAATTTTTCTAGAAAGATAAGACATAGTTCTACAATTGTTATGAAGAGCAAAAAGTTAGTTCTGTTGTCTATTACGTCAAAAGAGGGCTGAAATACAGGGCAAAGTTGCTGCCAGATTTTTGGTAAAGTAGTTGTGACACATTTAGCCCCTCCTTTTTTTATTCATCATGATTTGGTTTAAGCATATTTAAATTTCAGTCCTTAAGTGAGATTTGATTATGTGTTTAAGGTATGAGAGACATTCGTTCAAGCTAAGGAGCACACCTTAGAAAAATCGCTTTTTTCTTAGCGTAGAAGATCTTAAATTCCTTGATGTCGTTTGAGCTTTAGAAACACTAAAGCTCTAAGGTGTGTACATAAACTTGAGTGTTTATTTCAATTTAATTTGTTGAGATATTGTAAGTGGTTAAGGTTTGGTGAAATTTAGGTAAAAATTTGTTGTCGTATTGACTTGATTGCTACTTTACTAGTTTACTTGCTTTGTTGCTTGAGAAAGAATATCTTGAGGCATTTTGATTTATTAGTGCTCATTGACGGTGTAATTTTATAATTGAGTTATGAATATGTTAAAGATCATATGGGTGTTTTGTGAAGTATTTCTGAAAGATTATTTAACTCTCCCACATATATGGATTGCTCGAGCATCATTGCATTCTTGTTGGAATATTATCCCTTTTGTGATAGTGACTTTGTCACTTTTATTGGGATACCTTTTGTTTGGATCTTGACCCATATTGACTTTGGATTCACACTCCATCCTAATCATGGACTTTGTCCATTCTGAGTATGATGGGAAAGCCACTTTCAATACGGCCCTTGGTTCTCTTGGTAATTGAGTGATGATCCTACTTGATCTATGACTCCGGTCCTTTTTGTTACTTGATTATATTTTGATGTAATTGCATAATGCATGTGTTAGGCGAATAAACTAATCGGTGAACTTTTTTGGATTATAGTTGAAAATCTTGTTGACATTTAAGATTTTGAATAATGGTATCTTGAACTATTTTATGATTTGATATTTAGCCCTCTTGAGATGATTGTACCTTCATTAAGTAGTTGATGTTGATTTTAATAAGGTCATATCTAGAATTTATTCCCTGTATTCATTCCATAGTTTGGCTTTCTTTTATTATGAAATATTTGTTAAATTTATGTGCCACTAAGCTTATGCTTAGCGATAGTTTGTTACTATCGTAGGTGATATGCCGGGAGATGCTTGAGGATATCATTTGAAGTCGACTCTTTGGAAGATTAGATGAAGATCACAATTGCATAAGCATATATAATTTTTATTTGTAAACTTTTGGGATCTTGTACATGATCCATATGATACACTTAGATATGCACTCTTGAATGATTATTGGGTCATGACACTATTATTTCGGTAACTTAATCTTAGTGAATGAATTGACTATTTAATGGGTGTTTATGATAGTGTCTTGTAATTTATCAGATTTGGTACTTGAATTGGACTTGGGAGAATGTTTTTGAAGATTTAACTAGCTTTTATTTGATTGAGAGCTGAACTTTTTGCTTAGTTTGAGTCTTGAATGGTGTATGAAGAAAAATTCTTTTACTAGGTATTTGGTGAATTTTAAAGTATTAATTTAACTTAAATAGATGTTGATATTTTTTATTTTTATTTTATAGTTGTATCTTGAAATTTTAAAGAGGCTTTTATGAGATTTTTCTAAATTGAGATGTTGTATGTTGAAGTTTATTCATGGGCATATTTTCTTTTTCTCTTTTTGCTAGTTTATTTTATTAAAAAATATTTAAATTTATAAGTATTACATTAGTGTTTATAAGTGGCATCCTCCTAGGGGGTTGCTACACAATGTCTAGTGCAATCACACCTGCGCACCTTGGGTTGCAGGTATTGTACAGGAGTAGTGGCCTTCGAGTTGCAGGTGCGCTTTTGGCTTGGTGTGGTCGCACATCGCAGGAGTGAGATCTTGACTGCATTTGCGAGCCCGCAGATGTGGCATAGGCCAGGAAGGATGGAATCGCATAATAGGACACCTCCGCAGAAGCGCACCTTTGATCCGCAGAAGCAGAATGTTGGGACATAAGTGCTTTCCGCACCTGCGATGATTTTTTGCAGTTATGGCATCGCAAAAGCGCCTATTAGGCCGTAGATGCAGTTTAACTAGGTAAAATAGGCCTAAGTTCAAAGGTTTGATTTCATTATCTATTTTTGGACCTAAAGAGCTCGGATCGAGGCGAGATTTTTGGGGATTTTCAGAGAAAATATTTGGGTAAGGATTCTTGATTCACTATTGATTATATTCCATTAATCTATCATTAATTTCTTCATTTAATTGAGGATGTGGGTTGAGAAATTGCGGGGGAAAGGTGTAAAGTTCTTAGACCGAATTTTGAGATTTGTATCAAGGTTTTGGTATCGGACTTGAGTAATTTTTGTATGGGTTAAATCGTGGTTGAACAGGTGTTAGGATTTTGTGATTTTTACCTTATTCCGAGACGTGGGCTCGAGTCGACTTTTTGGGGGATTTTTTAATTTCTTGTTAAATTAATGATTTCATTATTTAGATTAGTTCCTTATAGTTATATTTATAGTATGTAATTGCTTTTGGCTAGATTTGGGCTGTTCGGAGACGGAAAGTCGAGAGAAATACATTCTTATTGATTGATTGAGCGGGGTTTGAGGTAAGTGACTTGTCTAACTTGGTGCAGTAAAAATTCCCTTAGGATTTGGTATTGTTGTAACAATTTATAATATGCGAGTTCCATGTATGCGAGGTGACGAATGCCTACACGGGCTAAATGTTTTCTGGTCTTTTGCTAAGTAGTTTCTTTTTTATTCCTTGATTGAGTTATTCTAGCACGTGTAGTCATCATATTTAGCCTAATTTCACATGTCTACGTGTCTTATCTCTTAATTGAAAATTTGTAAAGCATGCTTAGTTGAATTACCTACTTCCTTGATTTCTATATTCGTTCTTTAACTGTAGGATTCCTTGCTTGTAATATCATTGTTTCATTTACTACGTGTTGACTTTCGTGAATGTTCTTGAGATGACTGTTTGGTTGTGGCACGAGGTTTCTTCCGTACAAAGTGTCATTGGCATGAAGTTTCTTTCATGCAGAGTATTATTGGCACGAGGTTTCTCTCGTGCAGAGTGTTACTGGCATGAGGTTTCTTTCGGGCGGAGTGTTATTGGCACGAGATTTCTTCCATGTGGATTGTTATTGGCACAAAGTTTCTTCCATATAGAGTGTTATTGGAATGAGGTTTCTTCAGTGCAGGGTGTTATTGGCATGAGGTTTCTTCTATGCGGGTTGTTATTGTAGCACGAGGTTTCTACCGTGCAGATTGTTATTGTGGCACGAGATTTTTGCCGTGTGATTACTGTTTTCCTCTATTGGTTGTATTGTTTGTTTTTGTTGTTGTTCCTTAAATTGTAAGATGTTTGTTCATTTACGTGTTGTAATTGTCTTCTTGTTTTCCCGTATTTTTTCTTTTTCGTACTTTCTTATTATTTCATTCACCTACCATTTATCATTTCACCTTCTGCCTTAATTCTTATATTCTAGTAGAGCCCTGACCTGGCCTTGTCACTACTCTATCGAGGTTAGTTTTGTCACTTACTGGATACCGTTGTGGTGTACTCATACGATACTTCTACACATGTACTTGTGCAAACCCAGGTACATCTTATCAACCTTGATAATAGAGCCTTGGGCTGCTGCTTGGAGACTTCAAGGTATATCTGCTAGTGTCCGCAGACCTCGTAGTCCCCCTCTATGCTTTATGTGTTTTCTTTCCTTTATTCTATTAGACTCTGATGTATGGAGATATTTGGTACTTCCTTAGAGCTTGTGGCTTGTAACTATCGATTTTGGGAGTTGTTCTTACTTTGAGTTGCAGATTCACTTGTACATGCTGAGCGGCAGTTTTCAGTTATATATATTTATGTTGATATTGAGATTTTAGTCCTTATTTCCTTTAAATTCCGCATATTATTAGGCTTACCTAGTCTAAGAGACTAAGTACCATTTCAACATTCTATGGCGGGAAAATGGGGTCGTGATACTAGTAGAATATACAAAACACTAAGCTACTATTTGAAATAGGGTCGACAGAAAGTAAATACTAAAGAGAGACTGCGGGTTGCAGAACGGCCTCAGAGAGAAGCTCTCCACTAAACCTCGGGATAACGGGGGTGCGCGTCGAAATGACTACCAGATGTACCTGCCTAAGATCCTGCACAATTAGTGCAGAAGTGTAGCGTGAGTTCATAAACAACAAGTACTTGGTAAGTATCCAGTATAACATCGAAGAAGTTGTGACAAGGGGTCGACATCGACACTTATTATGGGTCAACAAATAAAATACATGAATTCTATATAAGCATGACATATGTAAATAATAATAATAACACAATAGCAAGCAGTAAATAAATGATTCTTTAACTGACAGTAAATGTCAAAATCTGTAACCAATGCCTACTAACTTCAAACAATTTTGTTATTAAAAAAATTATAATCTCTCAAGCCATAAAATAGTATCAAGTGTAATCGAGCTCCGAGTATTATCACACACGATTTATGCCGAGATCGTACAGCCCGATAAAAAAATATACCGTGTGCACTGCTGAAGGTCAAATGACATAAACCATAGATGCATCTATTACACTGACAAGGCGAACGACTCGTTCTCATGAGAGTAGAGAAGCTTACCTCGCTCGCGGAAGTACTTGAGAAGCAAGAGGACATGAAATTCTCAGAGTTATTTTGTATTTCTCAATTCTTCCCAAAAATAAGAAATCTAAATTGGACGTTTGCAACTTTAAAATCCTTAGTCTCAGCTCTATTCAAAACTATTAATTTGCATAGTAAACATAATAGTACAATTAAAGCATGATTTCGATCTAAGACTACCCGGACATCTCATGGAATATAGCTACGCGCGGACTCTCATCACCTAGTACATTCCTAGCTCCCCATATAAGCAATACACAACAATTTATACCTAAGGAGATGAGTTCCCTCTTACAGGTTAGGTAAGAGACTTACCTCATTCTCAAGCTCACTTTCGGTCCACAAATCCGCTCTTAATCCTCAACTTGGTGCCAAATAGCCCAAAACTAATCAAATATTATATAAATTAAGCAATATGCACTCACAAGTTCATATTTTAATCATTAGAGTAATTACCAAACTAAAATTAGAAGATTTCTAAAATTTACCCTAGGGCCAACGTGCCCGGATTCCAAATTTTTTTGAAGATAAATGTTATCCATAACCTCATGAACTCAAATATATAATTTTCCCTAATTCCATAATTATTTTTGTGGTTAAATCCTATTTTTATCAAAACCTTGGTTTTCCAACTAAACTCATAATTTTTACCTTTTTTCATGTTAAAATCTACACATAATCTATGTATTAAACTCATTTTGTATAGAAATTACTTACCCCAAAGTGCTAGGTGAAAATACCTCTTCAAAGAGCTCTAAAATCGTTCAAGAGGTGAAAGAAATGAACCAAAATGGCCTAAGTTCCATTATTGAAACAAGACACTGCCCAAGCTTCCCTTCTTCGCGATCGCGGAAGAGGCCTCGCGATCGCGAAGGCAAACAGCCCAGGCCCCATAAAACCACCCATCGCGAACGCAACATGAGCCTCGTGAACACAGAGGCTTTCTTGGCCTACCCTACACGAACGTGTGGGTTTCTTCGCGAACACGAAGAATAACAACGGCCCTTTCCCAGCTCCAGCCTCCTCTACGCGAACGCGGGCCACTTTACACGAATGCGAAGGCCACAAATCCCAGATCTTCGCGAACGCGGGCTGGCTATTGCGAACGAGCAGTAAAATTTCCAGTCTCCCTTTTTCCCTTCTTCGCGAACGTGGCCACTTCCCCGCGAACGCAAAGAAGGAAACCAGAACCAGCGGTGATAACATTTAGAATTAGCTTCGGGCGGTCTGAAACTCACCTGAGCCACCCGGGACACCGTCCAAATGCACCAAAAAAGTCTTTAAATATAATACGGACCTGCTCAAACTCTCGAAATGCGTAAAACGACATCAAAACTAAAAATAGCTCCCCAAAACCAACTTGAATCAAATTATGAACTTCAAGTTTTCACCTTTCTCCAAACGCGCCGAATCATTCTTAGACTAATCAGAATGACACTAAATTTTGTGTGCAAGTCAAAATTCACCATACGGAACTGTTCTCGGGCTTGGAATCCCAATTGAACCTTGATAACACCAAATACTTCAAACAAAATTTAAATAACTTGAAAGCCTTCATTGCGCCAACTATCAATATTAGGCGCCAGAATGCTCCCGGGTCATCCGAAACCCGATCCCAACATATAAAGTCCAAAATTATCATACAAAACTATTGGGATCATCAAATACAGGTTCCGTGGTTGTTTACTCAAAATATTGACTAAAGTTAAACTTAAACATTTTAAGCCAATATTAAGGAAATAAGTGTTCCGATTTCAACTCGAACCCTTCCAAACCCAAACTAACCACTCCCGCAAGTCATAAAATAATAAAATCACATACGAGGAGTCTTTATTTGGGAACGTAAATCTAGAAAGAAAAATAATTGGTCAGAGTTATAGTCTCCACCTCTTAAATAAATGTTCGTTCTCGAACGGGTCTAGAATCGTACCTGGAGTGCAGAATAAGTGCGGGTATCCGTTCCGCATGACCTCCTTGGTATCCCAATTCGCCTCCTCAACTGGTTGACCCCTTTACCGAACCTTTACCATAGAAATCTTCTTGGACCTCAACTGGATAACCTGTCTGTCAATAATGACTGCTCCTCCCCATAACCCAGACTCTCATCTAGATAGAATGTGTTATAGTCTAACACATGCGACCTATCGGCATGATACTTCCGGAGCATATACACGTGGAAAATCGGATGAACTCCCGATAGACTGGGAGGCAAAACAAGCTCATAAGCAACCTCCTCAACTCATCTCAACACCTTAAATGGACCTATAAGCCTTGGGCTCAACTTGCCCTTCTTCCCGAAACTCATGATTTCCTTCATCGACGAAACTTTCAAGAGAACCTTCTATCCCACCATGAATGATAAATCACGCTCCTTATGATCCACCTAACTCTTTTGTCTGGACTGTGCTGTGCGAATTTTCTCTTGAGTCAACTTTACCTTCTCCAAGGTATTTCTCACTAAATCAGTACTATATAACTTAGCCTCGCCGGGCTCAAACCATCCGATGGGTGAATGACATCATCGGCCACACAAAGCCTCAAATGGAGCCATCTCGATGCTGGATTGATAACTTTTGTTATAAGAAAACTTGGCCAAAGGCAAGAATCGATCCCATTGCCCTCTGAAGTCAATCACACATACTCTGAGCATATTCTCCAAGATCTGAACCGTCTGCTCGGACTGACCATCGGTCTATAGATGAAAGGCTATGCTAAGCTCTACCTGAGTCCCTAACTCACTCTTTACTGCCCTCCAGAAATGCAAAGTAAACTGAGGGCCTCTATCTGATATGATGGAAATAAGCACACTATGAAACCGAACAATCTCCTGAATGTAAATATGGGCCAATATCTTTAAAGAATACGTGGTCATAATCGGAATGAAGTGAGTGGACTTGGTCAACCTGTTGAAAATGACCCAAACCACATCAAACTTCCTCAAAGTCTGTGGCAACCCAACTATATAGTCCATAGTTATGCGCTCCCATTTTCACTCAGGTATAACTATCTGCTGGAGTAGGCCACATGGCCTCTGGTGCTCATACTTGACCTGTTGACAATTTTGAGATCTCTCCACATACTCAACTATGTCCTTCTTCATTCGCCACCACCAATAATGCTTCCTCAGATCTCGATACATCTTCGTTGCACCTGGATGAATAGAATACCGAGCCTCCTTTAGAATCTTCTCCCTTAACCCATCAGTATTAGGGACACATAGACTACCTTGGAGTTGCAAAACACCATCCTTACCGATAGCAACCTCCTTGGAACCACCATGTAGTACCGTCTCTCTGAGAACTAACAAGTGTAGATCGTCGAGTTGATGAGCCTTGATTTGCTCGAATAATGAAAATTAAGCAATGACGCATGTAAAATCTCGGCTGGGCTCCGAGATATCCAACTTTACAAGTCTTTAGCGAAGGATTGAATGTCCAAAGCTAGTGGTCTCTCCTCTGCTGAAATGAATGCCAAACTACCCATACTTTCCGCCATTCTAATCAAGGCATTCGCAACCACATTCCTTGCCCTGATGATGAATGGTGGTAATATCATAATCTTTTAGTAACTTAAGCCACCCGCGCTGACTCAAATTAAGAGCCCTCTGCTTGAACAAATGTTGCAACCTACAATGATTGGTGTAAACCTCACAAGACACCCCATAAAGATAATGCCTCCAAATCTTAAGAGCATAGACTATCACAGCCAACTCCAAATCGTGCATGGGGTAATTCTTCTCGTGGGGCTTCAACTAATGTGAGGCATATGCAATAATTCACCCCTCATGCATCAATAGACAACCCAAGATAACACATGAGGCATCGCAATACACAGTATACATCCCTGAATCGAAAGGCAACACTAACACCAGTGCTTAAGTCAATGCGATTTTGAGCTTTTGAAAGCTCGCCTTGCAATCATCGAAATTGCACACCCTTCTGGGTCAATCTAGTCAAAGGTGCTACAATAGATGAGAAACCCTTCACAAACTGACCATAATAACCCGCTAACCCTACAAAACTCCTAATCTCGATCGATGTGGTAGGACGAGGCTAACTTTGAATTTTTTGGATTTTCCTGGGATCTACTTTAATACCCTTGCCTGATACAGCATATCCCAAGAATGCCACAGAATCTAACCAGAACTCACGCTTAGAGAACTTAGCATATAGCTTCTATTTCCGCAAGGTCTAAAACACCACTCTCAAGTGATGTTTGTGCTCCTCCATGCTATGCGAGTAGATTAATATGTCATAAATGAAGACAATGACAAATGAGTCAATATATGGCCTGAACACCCGGTTCATCAAATACATAAATGACATTGGGGAGTTGGTCAAACCGAAGGACATCACTGGAAACTCATAATGGCCCTATCTAGTCTGGAAAACCGTTTTCAGAACATCCGAATCATGAATCTTCAGCTGATGATATCGTGATCTCAAGTCGATCTTAAAGAATACCCTGGAACCCTGCAACTGGTCAAACAAATCATCAATATGCGACAACGAGTACTTGTTCTTAATGGGAACTTTGTTTAACTAGCGGTAATCAATTCACATATGCATAGTCCCATCCTTCTTCTTCACGAACAACACCGATGCACCCCAAGATGACACACTCGGTCTGAAGAACCCCTTTGATAGCAACTCCTCAAAATGGTCTTTGAATTCCTTCAACTCTTTTGGATCCATGCGGTACGGTGGAATAGAGATAGGCTGGGTACCTGGAGCCAAATCAATACAGAAATCGATATCACGATTTGGTGGCATGCCCGATAGATAAGAAGGAAACACATCCATGAATTCCCGCATCATGAGCACTAAATCAATCGTTGGAGTCACTGCAACTATATCCCAAACATAAGATAGATAAGCTAAATAAATCTTCTCAACCATGCGTCGAGCCTTCATAAAAGAGATAATCTGACTAGGTGCACTAACAGATGAGCCCTTCCACTCTAATCTTGTCAACTCTGGCATCGCCAAGATAATAGTATTGGCATGGAAATAAAGGATTTCATGATATAGATATAACCAATCCATGCCCATGATGACCTCAAAGTTGGTCATATCAAGCAACAGAAGATCCTCTCTAGTCTTATAACCACATAAAGTCATGATACATGACCGAAAATGAGCAAACAGAGATGAAACATATGAATATGTAGTGTCGCGGCCATTTTTCTCGCGAAAGCGGGGTTTGACATTTGACAACTCCTTTTGAGAGAAGGGAAAAGGAACTGGTTAAGAGAGTCGCCACCTAACGGATTAAGGTGTGTTAGGGCACCTATAGCAAATAACTTGGATTATACTAGTTTGCATCACTAGAGATTGGGTAAGGGCTCAAATTACCTTGAGGGGAAGGTGTTAGGAACCCCTCAAAGTCCACAACAGTGGGACCGACCAAACTTAACTTATGTGAATTAGTCTAAAGAAAGCGAGGGAAATATTTAATAGGGATGGGTCTCCTAAGTTTTTTAGCCTATAGGATCATCCCGTGCAACATAAATAATACTTTGTAACTCCCCCGAGACGAGGGTATTACTCATATTATTCAGAGGGAAAAGACTATCATCTCCTACTACCTGATTATTATCTTTGAGTTTTTACCTAAAGCGCTCTAATCAATTCTAACTTGTGTCCTATGCGTGCACTACATGTCCCTTACCTATGGTTCTGGAGGCATTGAGACCTCTATTTAGGATGGTTCTAGACTCGACCTAAGTTGCTCAAAATTGTAAAATACTAGGCGGCATACAAAACAATTAGAACTTTTCAAATAAAGACAGATATGGGCTCTAATTAGCCTCCACATATAAATAGCAAAATGCACGCAGACTGATTAGCAGGTTTTAGTAATTGTAGAGTCCTATCGGCAGGATATCTAGGTGATATTGAACAAGCAGTCAATCATACATAATTAGTTTTTAAATGCGGGTATTAAGACATACCCATATATTTTCCTACTAATTTTAGCTTAGCACAGTATCTGGGCGTTTTATACAATAATAGCAAGTCACCTGAATATGGCCAAAGTTATTTGTTTAATCCTATAGGCTTGTTGTCTAGGTGATTGACAGTGATAATTACAAAAGCACATTCAGAATCATTTAATTGAATCCTATAAACACGGTTTCTATAATTGAGCTGATTTTACCCCTAGAGGCATGATTTCTACAAGTGAGCTGATTTTAACCTTATAGGCATGATTTCTAGAATTGAACTAATTTTAACCCTATATGCATGATTTCTAGAATTGAGATAATTTTAACCCTATAGTCATGATTTCTAGAATTAAACTGATTTTAACCCTATCGGAATGATTTCTAGAATTAACCAGTATACAAGCAAGAATTTGCACACATAATTAAGCCAAGTATTGACCCTATAGGTATGATTGCTAAGACATAATTACTGGACAAATTGATACACCTAAAAGCAGGATTTCTAATAGATAACAGCGTTAGTCCTATAGGCAGGATTTCTAGCATGTAAATACAATAAAAACCATATAGGCAGGATTTCTACCCGACTTTGCAAATGAAAATAAGAAACCCTTCCTAATTTTACTAAATACCCCAGAATTGTTATTACAAAATTATTATAGACCAGGTTAATGAATGAATTACAAAATAAATAAAACTACAGAGAGCCTACAACTGGCCCAAATACACCTGGACGATCCAAGCCTTCAACCCATGACGTCTCGAAGGCTCATTTTCATAGATACATAATAACCAGTGGCGAATGATTCACCCATGGCATATATAACCCAAATATCTAGTGCGTCAGAATTCCAGAGGACTTCGAGAACCCAGGGCAGTGCTCACACTAGAGAACAAATGCTCAAAAACAGTTCAGAGGAGATTAGGAACCAAACCCAGTGTGTCATAGTTCACATGGTTCTCACCTGGACCCAGAGCAGTGCTCACACTAGGGAGGTCAATGACAGAACCTAAATGACCTAAGAATGGGAATTTAGGATAGCATAATCAACACATAAAAGGAGGCAATGGCTAAGGGGGAAGATTTAAAAGACCTACTTGATTTTAGGACGACAACATAACAGAGTTCAGAACACAAGGTAGCAAGACTTGAACACATAGGCAGAATTACATTGAAAGATCTAAGAAAAACAAGTTGGCAGGATTTGAAAAGTTCTTCATGCATAGTACTTAATGAGTTAAAGCCTGAAATGTCTAATTAGGCTAAGTATACATGCTGGTATTAAGGACAAGTTGTGCGCACTCACAAATAGTATTCAAACATGGCAGGAAAACATAAATCTGATAAGTATCCTTGAGTTAATCAATTACTTGAAAGAGTATGGATGAAAAACATGCTAGAAAACACATTATCGGGGAACATAAGTGAAGGAAAATGACTCAACAGTGATGAAACATATCAAGAAAAACTTAGAACAAGTGAACTGATAGATATTCCAGTGTTACCCGAAAAGATTACTAAAAGTTCAAGACAAGTGCAAAATTAGCAAGACTGCATACAGAAAACAAATTAGAAGGTATTAAGCTAAACATTTAAGGGGATTCATATTATTCAAACAAACAGTGTCAGAAATAATAGTGTTAATTAGAAAACTAAAGGGACTTTAACAAGCATGGAATTGACAGAATCATGCTAAAAAAATAAACTATAAACACACTGGATCATAGACACAGGTCACAGATGCATAAGAATTAAATGACAAAGGTACAATAACTCACCAGTTAAGCGAGAAAGCAAGAATAACATCACAATATTCGAGAACCCAGAATATTTTGCCTTGGCTTTCAGACGGCCAAAATCAGAGATAGAATGAGATAGCAAAGAGAGCACAAAGCCAAATATTAAGTTTATTAATGAGATTACAGTGATTCTATGTATGTCCTAAAGGGGAAAGGGGAGGGTTTTTTGACGTGATAGAGATCGAGCAAATAAATAAGGAAAAATATAAATCAAACACAAATAAGGAAGTATCATCATGCAGAATCAAATAAAATCAAATTTAGGGAAAAGGAAATAAGCAAATCCTAATTTTAGGAAAATAAAATATTGACATAATATTCACACACAAAGATGAATATATAAACAAATAACACCATAATCAGTGAATCAAAACAATTAAGCAAACGCGATCTGAAAATTCTAACTCTTAAGGCAAGTGAAAAGAAATCAACAGAATCTAAATAAGGAAAATCAAACTCACATATAATAGGACGAATATAGATAAAAAAATCCAAAATTGAGGACTCGAATAAATTTTGGTTCGTTTTGAAGAAAATCTATAAACCCTAGTTTTCAGATAAGTCATAATGATTAAAGTATAGACAGAATCAGACTCACATGATGTAGAATAGACGGAATATCTTCCAGATTCAAGAAATGGACATAATCGAAGTAGTAGTACCTGCCATATTTAGGCAAGTACTAAGTGATACCATAGAGAATCAACTAGTAGCGAAAATATACAGATATGGTAAGCAAATAGGAAGGAAATCCCATTCGAAGAGGGATTAGAAGAGGGAATTTGGGGTGTGACGGCTAGGGTTCTTCAGGAGGGAGGGAGTTGAGAGAGTTTGGTGACGGCGGGTGAGAGGGAATGTGGGGGGGGGGGGGGGGGAATTAGAGTTTGGGGGTTAGTATTAAAAGAGGTAGGTTAAGAGGGGCCGTTGATCTTAGGAGATGGTTAAATGGGCTGTGATCGGGTTGGAGTAATTGGTTCATTGGTTTTGGGTTGGGGTTATTGGATTAGGCATTTTAGGTGTTGGGCTGGTTTGGGTAGCCTAGGTCCAAAAATAGGAGGAATTTAGGGCTATTAATTAAATATCTATTTTTAATTAATAAAATAAGTTTAAAAAATGATAAATAAAATAGTAAAAATATTATTTGTGCATAAAAGTGGTTAGAAATAATTATTCAACACTATAAAATATAAAAATTTATTTTTGCGTAAATAAAGTAGTTACAAATATATATGGGCTATTATTGCGAAATGTACAATTTTAGCCTTAAAAGTGCAAGTGTAATTATATTGAATGCACCAAAAAATATTTAAAACTTAATATGGATATAAAATATGAAGTTAGATGACAAAATCATCATAAAGTTATTTGTGATGCAATTAATGATTGTTTATTTAATAAAATATGAGAATAAATTGATTTAAAATCTTTAAAATTATGAAAAAATTTGGAAAAATACTTGTATGTGTTTATGAATCATGTGATGATGCATATGCACTCTTTTGAAAGCATATATGTATATTTGAAATATATGAGGGAAAAATTAGGTATCAACATGTAAACCCTAGATCAAATAGTACCGAAGCTTCTTTACTGCAGATAGAAATAATACCTATGATCACGACATTTGAGACTACTACATATTGTCTGGATGGAAAAACATAGAACCTAGCTGAAGCGCCAACTGACTCGTCTCCACCTGACTATCCTCCACCTCTAGGACGACCCCTACCCACCTATCCTCTGCCTCTTGGCGGCCGGACGACTGGTGCACAGCTGGTGCTGTAATCATGGCCCGATGACTGATAACTATGGATTTTAGCCTATCTTATGCTCTCTTTTGCTTAGTTTTTGAATAAAAAATGTGTAAAACTATTCCCGAAAACTGACTTAATGTGCTTGTCTGCAGGGTTTGGTCAAAATGAGGCAAGAAAGCTATAATCAACTCATGAAGGAGTTACAAATGCACAAGTTCAAAGCTGGGACTGAATCGCTAGCTGCGATAGAAAAGCGCGGCCGCGTAAGGTCCACTGCTGAAGCGACCATAATTATGCGGTCTGCGAAAGTAAGATTCAGAGAAGATGTTTTGGAGACAATAATGATAGCTGACCATGATGAAAAAGTGCAGCCGCGGAATACCTGACGCAGCTGCGGCGGTATTTCCATAGAGAGCGTTGATCGAATTTTAGAGACTCTGCAAGTTGATCTTGACTGAGGAGCGCAGTCCGCGTCCAAAATTACGCAGCCGAGGTTGATGCTAAGGCGGAGGCGGTGTCTTTACGCTGTCTGCAAAACCAAGGACATACCAAGCATAAAATTGAAGAACGCGGTACGCGCTTAGTTTTGGGCGACCGTGAAAGTACATGCACTGAGACACTCAGTATTTCGCCCACAACGGAACCTCCGTAGGGGTATTTTTGTCCAGTAATTTCAGCTGTGTATAAATAGATCTTTTTCACATTTTTAGGTTATCTTTTGTATCAGTAAGCTCGTGAACAGCCGTACTTTACCATTTAGAGTAATTTTAAAGTAACTTTAGCTTATATTCTTAGATTTTGTTCTTGTAATCAACTTTTATGGCTTATATTTCATCTCCATATTTTATTTCTACCTTGATTATGAGTAGCTAAACCCATTATCTATGGTTGTGACCCAACCCTAGTGTGGATATTTAGTGGATCTTCAGTTTTAGGGCTTATTTGTTTATGGGCTAGTGATATTTAGCTTAATTCATGCTTTAATTGTAGAACTGGTGGTTACAAACACTCATTCGTGCCTTGATGACTTACACTCTTCTTGAGAAAGAGAAACTATGTCTAGGAAAATTAGGCTAACAAGGAATTGAGGTGCATTCAAGAGATTGATAGCCCGAATTAAAGGGTTAAATCTAGAGATGGTAATACCCAACTTGAGCCAACATCATTTGTTATGCATGAATACCCATTTGGACTTGAGAAAGTCAAATCAGTCAAAGTCACTCAAACAACCGAGAGGTATAGGGTGAGCACTTATGTGTGATGGTTATATCACGACCTCAATCATAACAAGCTTGTCCTAAACACTAGATCACATTAGATACTCGCCTAGGAGTAAGTCATTTCCCTAGTGTTTTTTATCACTTGAGAAAACTCTTACGAAAATATTGTACTTAGATTACTTTCAGCAATCAATAACATTAAACTTAGATTAAAAACAAATCCAAGCATGGTTAGAAGTGTAATTAAAAGCAACACGCATAGCTAGATTAGATAGAAACTGGACTCCCAATCAATATTAACCTCATGTGGATATCGATCCCGACCTTTTGGGTACAAATTGCATCGACCACTTCTCGCCATTATATAGTGGTGCAGAGTTGGAGTCGATCACTTTTTGGCACCGTTGTCCGGGAGTTAAATAGTTTTGGCTATCTATCTGACTAGTTGTGTGTCTTGTTTTTCTTTCCTTCTATTTTACTAACTTGTGTGAGTTAATCGATTCAGGTACAAAATGGCAAATAATGATCCTCTTGGAAATGGTTTCCCCGGGGAGGAGGTAGATGATAATGCTGAAGATGAGGTGCCTCTAGTTTCGCAAGCTCAAAGAAGTGGCCGCCAGGACAATGAAAACATTCCAGACCGTCCCCTAGCTCCTCCTTGAGTAGCTCCTCGGGTGCTTCCAAATGAAGGTTATGCAAGTGCGATTGTCCCACCCCGGATCCGGGCGGGCAATTTTTAGATTACAAATGTTATGTTGACCTTATTGGAGCAAAGAGGGTACGTCATAGGTGCTCCCTATCAGAATACATATAAATATCTGAAGGGCTTTGTCGATACCTGTTGGGGAAGCAAACCGACAAATGTGTCGGAAGATGCATTGAGACTGAGATTGTTCCTTTTTTCACTTGGAGGGATAGCTTTGGACTGGCTCGAAAGACTTCCCAACCATTCCATCACCACATGGGATGAGTTGGCCGACAAGTTTAAAGCCAAGTTTTTCTCACCGGGACATATGACGACAATGAGAGATGAGATCCTCACCTTTAAAAAATATCCAAACGAACCACTTCATGAGATTTGGGAAAGGTATCGGATGATGGTTATAGAATGTCCAAACAATGACATGATCGAAGCCATGATCTAGCAAACATTCTACCGTGGCATCAACACTACCAACCAGTGTGTAGTTAACTAGCTAGCAAGGGGAAATTTTATGAACACACCTTATGTTGAGGCGTGTGAGATACTTGATGATATGGAAAATACTTCCTTATCGTGGAAAAATCGAGCTAATGTGACACAAGGTAATCCCAATGTCATTCACCTTCACAAAGAGCTTAATGACCACAATCAAGCAATACCAGAGTTGACTACAACAATGAACCAGTTGGACAAAGCTCAATTGCAGTGAGTTCAAGCGCCAAGACTAGTGAATGCCATGGAAGGGGTAAATATAATGGCCAAAAAGAGGCGACAAATAGGTCAACAAAGTCAAGGAAATCCGAATCAATATGAGCAAGGTAGTAGTGTTTCAACCAAGATGATGGGTATGATGATCAAAGTGAAGAAGTTCAGTATGTGAACAACTACCAAGGACAATGGGGCAATGCTCCGAACCAAAAACAACAGTGGAGATCCTAAGGAAATTGGGGGAATTAAAACCAATAAGGAAATTTGAACACTAGGAACAATAATAACCAAAGCAACTGGGGGAACAACAATCAGAATTGGGGCAACTAGAGAAACTGGGGAGGCAATAACTACCAAGGGGGTTGGAATAATGGTAATCAAGGGAATCAGGGGCTGGGCTTTCAAAGTCCTCTGATGTATCAACAACCAAACAACTCGCCTCCATTTCTATTCTCAAGGTCCTAACTCGTCAAACAATAAGATGGGAAGGATTTAGTTGATGTTTGAGCAAATGATGAAGAAAGATGCTGACTCTGACGCCCAGTTGGCATCCCATAATACTTCTATCCGAAACTTGGAGTTCCAACATGGCAAGATTTTACAATCTTTGAATTCTCTCCCTAATGGGGCGTTACCTAGTGATACGGTAGTAAAACCGAAGGGTAGGAACAATACCAGCCATGCAATGGTGGTGACCACAAGGAGCGGTAGAGGTATTGAAGCAAGTACCTCCAAGCAAAAGGAAGTTGTGACTGATGAGGTTTAAGTGAAAAATGATGATGACCCAATAGTTGATGAGCAAGTGAGTGAAGAGAATTTGAGCTGAGGTGAGAATTGATATTCATGACAATGAGGAGGAAACTCAAAATTAAGTGAACCCATCTAGGGAACACGTGATTGTACCAAAGACGTTAATATCTAAATACAATGCTCCTTTGCCAAGGCCTCCTCCTCCTTACCCTCAAAGACTGGCAAATCAAAAGAATGAAAAATAATTCAAAAAGTTTATTCAGATGATAAAAAGCTTGTTGATCAATGTGCCCTTGGTTGAAGTGTCGATGCCCCCCTTTTTCCTCGCGAAATTGGGTTCACGACATTCGGGAAGACAACTCTATTTCCACTTTGGGAATTGGGTTTTGGATTTTGGAGAGTCGCCACCTAATGATTATAGTGCATTAGGACACTTTAAGAAGAATTAAAGATGAAAACCAGAGTTTGGGTAAGGGCTTGAAATTATCTCGAGGGGAAGGTGTTAGGCACCCCTTAAGATCCACTAGTGTGGTTCCCGACCATGCTACAATTATGACTTTAAATGCAAGCAAATAGGTAAACAAGCAAGCATTGCAAATACGGGAAAACTGTTACAAATAAAAAATATAAAGATGCTTAAATTTAGAACATAACAGTTTTACAATTTAAGAAGAGATACGCAATGAGGGGAGAGATCAAATAATGATGCAAATAACTTAGGGAAATAAACAAAAACGGAAGTTTGGAAAAGGTTTTAGGCAACTTTTGAAAAATGTGAAAATAGCAAACTAATAAAGAGGGAGGGGGTCCTAGGTTTATACATTACATGGATCATTCGCACAACACCGGTACCTGATTGTACGCATAGTGTTATCGTGTAATCATCATCTCCATGTCTATCCTTCCCACCCCTTTAAGGTATTAAAGCGCGGAACGGTATCATTTACTTACCGCATGCTACTACCCATCCCAATCATATCAATCCCGGGGGTATTAGGACTTCTAATCCTAAAAGGGAAAGAAAGAGATAGAGGACTTTATGGAGCTTAAAGGATAAAATTCTACTCGACATTCAAAACAAGTAGCAAGTAAGAGGGGAGAACAAACAATCATACAAGGCTCAAATCAACCCCAGAAATCAAACAATCATTTAGTTTAGCATGCCTTAACAAATACTGGTTTGGTCTTAGATTAAATTTAAGCGGCGAACGGACTGGTTCAACGCATGTGTTTTAGGCAGAAAGTCTGCATTAGGAAACTCGGATACAGTTGTCAGGTATTAAGGTATTCAATGCGAGTTATTTAGAAAAAGTACCGATTTCAGAAGATAGGCTAATGCAGAAGAGTTTTTGAAAGAAAGAACAGACTGCAGACTTAGCTTATAAATAAGTTTTAAAGAAAATCAGCGGACTGTCCGGTTATAAAACATAGAAATAATTGTAAAAGATTTCAGAGAAAAGACAGAACTATCTGAGGAAAAGAGTAGGCTGTAGAACTGTTTGAAAAGACGAGTTCAGGAAGACTGGAATTTAGATGGAAAACGCTTAGGCAGAATATTAGAAAAGAAAACCGTTTCAGAAAAGATGCAAATTTGAAGAACTCAACTTTTAGGACAAATGTACACTGATTCGAGAGCATTTTATCAAAAAGATTAAGGCTTTTGAAATTGTTACTGAATTAAGGCATTAAGGACCAGTTAACAGATTATTATCAGACGAATTTGATGCGAAATCCTATAGGCATGATATCTACATTTGATTTTTCAGAACCTGTTAAAGAATTTATGAAGAGATGACTGTTTTTAATTAATCCTACAATTTGCCTAATGAATATGCATTCCCTATAGATATAATATATATACATGAATTTTTAGAAAAGCTTAGAATTCCTATAGGCAGAATCTCTACATGCGTTAGTTACAGAATATGAGCGTTAAATCCTATATGCATGCTTTCTATGTGATTTGCAGTATAGTTAAACATTAAACCTTATAAGCAGATTTCTAGGTGACTTGAAGCATAATTAAACGTTGAACCCTATAGGCATGGTATCTATGTGATTTAATCAGAGATGTTAAATAGACCTATAGGCAGGATTTCTAGAAAAAGAGAATCCTAAAGCATGATATCTACCCTTATTGATGCAAGAAAGTAAAACCCCTCCCACACCCTTTTACTGTATTCCCCGAGCTTTATACAAATTATTACAATGCCAAAAGGATAAGAATACAAAAAAATACATCAAAAGCCAACAGCTAGATCCGAGGAGCCTAATTCAATCTTAATGTCCAATAATATGTGTTTAACCAACTCCGGGATCCAGATTTCCAAAGCCTTTTCATTATCTAGGGTGTTTTAAAGTTCCAAGGAATCTTAGGGATCCCCGGCGTTGCTTACACCCCAGATACCATTAGAATTAGTAACAGTGCAGTGTGGAAAAGCCAACTCTCAGGCATCCAAGTTCAGAGGGAGCTTAGGGAGTCCCAGAGCCTGGCTTGCAAGAGAGGGGCAGACCTTATAGCTAGGAATAGGTGCAAAGTGAAAAGGAATTAGGGAGCCATGACAGGTGGTGGTCATACTTAGCCATAAGGTACGCTGGCACACCCCTGACCACTTGTTTAGTTGAACAAGTTAGGAGCAGGCCTTTTGAAGGTCAGGCCAAGGTCTGGATAATGATTAGGACACTATCAGACCCAAGTCCAAAGCTCAAGCACATAAAAGGGGAAAGGGAAGTGGGAATTGATTGAGTTAGGGGTTCAAAGAACCCAGTTCAAAGTCATAGACAACAATATTATAGTGCTTCTATGCCTTGAACCAAACTCATGTACAAAGGGGTAAGGGGGTGAGGGAATTCATAAGGTATCAAATTCACAACAAACAAACAATTGTACACATTATTTAAATACTGAACTGTAAAGAAAAGGGGAAACATATGGGCAGAATTAAACACATTGCTGTTGAAGCATGTAAACCAATTAAGACATACCAATATAGAGGTAAAGAATGCAGAAGAAAGCAAAGAGTCCACAACAATGCAAGTACCAGAAAGAGGGAGAGTATAAGTGAATTGTGAACTCAGATGGTGTTCTGAGTTTGTGTGTGTTCAAAGAGAAGGGAGGAGAGTATATATAGTGTGAGAAGCATGCAAAAATAAGGCAAGGATTGCATTTCAACAGTAATTAGGGGAACAAGTGTCAATCAAAACAGTATCAAAGACTTCCTTTAATTAAGGAATTAAAACTAAACGGTAACATGCAAGTGCTAAATAAGGAAAGAAATCACATATGCTAAATATGACTAATAAGGAAGTATTTCAAGCATAGTACAGGTGCGCAGTAGGTAATAGAGGCTAGGTTCATCAGACTCTAATCAAGAAAAGGTCTATAAGAATCCAATATCAATATTTCCAAGGTAAGGGAATCAATCAACTTGAGTAAAAAGCAGGGTCGGAAGGAAAATAGTTCAAACAAGTCCAAGAGACAAGGGAAATCAAGACAATAAAGGAAAGAATCATTTCAAGAGTGCAATCACAATCACACAAAGAAATTTGAAATCAGTCCACAATCACAGGTTATTTTGAGAAAGAAATTTAACCTATAAAGAGTGCACAAACACTAAGCATGTGAGGCTGGATTTTAAAACAAAGAGGAGTGTCATGCATTCAAAATTAGTGAGTAGAGGACTATAGGAATAAGGTAGTCATCTTAGAGAAGAGGGAATCATCAGGAAGCATGCAAAGATCAGGTAAAAGGCCTTGTAAAGAAGTCAGAAAAGTTAAAATAAAACTTTGAAATTCAATCAAGCAGTAGAGGAAAACACTTCAGGAATTCAAATAGATCCAAAGAGGCTAGGGTTTTGAAATGAAATACGTTCAGAAATAAAAACAAACCAACCATGTAACAAGTAGCCTCAACGACTCGAATGAGCCTCAATTTTTAGGGCTTTCACTAATAGTTAAGTCTAGAGATGAAATCAAGTAAGTGAGGAAAAAATAACAACGAAATAAATGCAGAGACCATGAAAACGACACGTACTTCACAGTTCAAGAAGGTCATGAGAATCATAATAGGAGGACAGTCATGCAAATACAGTAGAAGATCTCATGAAGACAAGGTAGGAAAACCACAATAGAAGAAACACATAAAAATCAAAGAAACCCTAAATTGAAATCAAGCGATTTTAAAAGGAAAACTTGGGGAAATCATTTAAAAATGTAAAGTATAACATAGATTCAGCATAGATCTAGGCAAACAAACCGAGAAGGAACCTCGAATAACTTAGGTTCTTGGAGAAACCCCTACATATGAGAAAGGCTTGGAAACAGGTCCGATCTCGAGTCAGAGAGGTCAAGAATCAGGCTTTTAGAGCTTGAATATGCCGGAGCATGGTCAGAGAGGCCATAGAACTACAGATCTGAGAGGATCTAAAAAGTGAACCATCGAATTCAACCTTCAAAACCTCGAACAACCAAGGTCTAACGACGAGGGTGAGTGGGTATAAGCCATCCATAGCCAAGGCTGCCATGGATTCCGATGGAGATGAGACAAAGATAGGCGGAATAAAGCTAGGGCTTCGGAGAGGGCTAGAGAGGATTTGGGAGATGAGGGCGGATGTCTTTGGTAAATGATTAGGGTTTTGGGGGTAAGGGTGAATTAAAAAAGGAAAGAATGGATTATGGCCGTTGATCAAAATGATCAACGACCAGGATTTAAAATAGGCCCGGACAGGTTTAGGAATTGGGTCAAGGGGTCGGGTTAAAAATGAAAATTGGGTCGTTTAATTGGGTTGATTTTAGGCTAAAATTGAAATGGAATTGGGGTTATAATTGAAATGAAATGAGGCCAAACTTAAATAGCCAGTTTTCCCTTTTATTTTTTATAAAATGATAGAAATGATTATGAAATTAAATTAACGATACTGAATCAGTTAATGACATATAAATATTAATTTAAAAATACTGGGACCAATTTTATAATTATAAAATACTATAAAATCTTAAAGAGGCTAGTATTGCAATTATATGCAATTTAGTTTTTAAAAATACCAAACGAATTTGTAAAAATATACAAAAATCATGTTAGCTATAATTTGATGTAAATATGAGAATAAAAATAAATTTCCCACCAAAATGATAGTTTTGGGAATAATTATCGGATTTAATGGTAAAAAAAATAGGCAATAAGTTGGTTTAAAAATCATTAAAATGCCAAAACCCTTTGGTGTACTTATATATTCTATTTTGAAAGTATTTTGGGTATAAAAATACATAGAAAAAAATTGGGCATCAACAGGAAGCTCTTGAGCAAATGCCGGAATATGCCAAGTTTATGAAAAAAATGGCCACTAAAAAGAGATCTATGGATTGTGAGACCATCAAAATGACTCATCAAGTTAGTGTCATTGTGCACTTTATGGCTCCAAAGCTTGAAGATCCTGGAATAGTTACCATTCCATGTACCATTGGGAGTGCAGATTTTGCAAAGGGCTTGTGTGATTTGAGAGAAAGCGTAAATTTGATGCCTTACTCTATATTCAAAACTTTAGGTATTGGTCAAACGAGAGCTACTTCAATGATATTGCAAATGGCGTATCGAACAATGAAGAGGCCGCTTGGTATTATTGATGATGTTCTTGTTTGGGTCGACAAGTTCATACTTCTCGCGAATTTTGTGATTCTGGACAACGAGCTTGACTATGAGGTGTCGATCATATTGGGGAGACCTTTCCTAGCTACAGGGAAGGCTTTGGTTAATGTGGAAGCAGGGGAGCTCACCTTCTGGGTGGGTGATGAAAAAGTTGTGTTCCATGTCTGCAAATCAATGAGGCATCCCAATAGCAATGAAGTATATTCTTTTGTTGATTTTGTGACCTAGGTGATTGTTGAAGACACCGGTGCTGTGATAATTATGGAGGATACTTTGGAAGTTGTATTGTTGAACCATGATGTGGCTGAGGATGAAGGCTTGGTAGAGTATGTCAATGCTTTGCAAGGAATGGGTTCTTACACAAATAAGCCCCGAAAACTCTCCTTGGATCTTGAGAACCGAAAGACACGACAAATAAAGCCCTCAATAGAGGAACCTCCCATGTTGGAGTTGAAGAATTTGCCTTCATACCTGAGGTATGGATTATTAGGCCATTTTTCAACTTTACCTGTTATTCTTTCTTCGTGCTTAACTAACGTGCATGTAGATGCCACCCTTGAGGTGCTCTATAGAAGGAATAAAGCAATTGGATGAACTCTTGCTGATTTTCGGGGGATAAGACCCGCCTTTTAAATGAACAAGATTATAGTTGAGGATGATGCCAAACCCTTCATGCAACATAAAGGAATTTGAACGAGGCTATGCAAGAGGTCGTCAAGAAGGAAGTTATCAATTGGCTAGATGTAAGGGTTGTGTACCCCATCTCGGATAGTTCATGGACTTCGATGGTACAATGTGTGCCGAAGAAGGGTGGTATGACTGTGGTCACAAATGAGCAAAATGAGTTGATCCCCACTAGGACTGTCATCGGATGGAGGGTATGCATGGACTACCAGAAGCTGAACAAAGTGACTTGCAAAGATCATTTTTCATTGTCCTGTCTTAACCAAATGTTTTATATACATGACGGGTGTGCCTACTACTGATTTTTGGATGGGTACTAAGGTTAAGTCAGATTTTGATTGCACCGGAAGACCAAGAGAAAACCACCTTCACATGCCCGCCATTTGGTTTATGTAATGCATTGGCTACCTTCCAGCGACGTATGATGGATATCTTTATGGACATGGTAAATGACTTCTTGGAAGTGTTCATGGATGATTTTAGTGTTGTGGGTGACTCCTTTGAAGAATTCTCGAAGAATCTTGACAAGGTGCTTTCCCGTTGTGAATATACAAAACTTGTGCTTAACTGGGAAAAATGACATATATCGTTGAGGAGGGCATTGTCCTAGGCCATAAGATCTCCAAGAATGGTATTGAGATGGACAAGGCAAAGATTGAAGTGATTTCAAAACTCCCTCCCCTACTTCCATCAAGGGGGTTAGGAGCTTTCTTGGGCATGCGGGGTTCTACTAAAGGTTCATCAAGGACTTCTAAAAGGTGGTAAATCCCTTGTCTAAATTGTCGGAAAAGGATGCAAGGATTGTGTTTAATGAAGAGTGCATGCAAGCTTTTGAGATTCTCAAGTACAAACTGACAGCCACTCTCATTATTACTGCACCCAATTGGAGCTTACCCTTTGAGCTTATGTGCGACGCAATTGATGTTGCAGTAGGAGCGGTCTTGGGGCAAAAGGTGAACAAGATGTTTCACCCGGTGTACTATGCAAGTAAAACTATGAATGATGCCCATGTTAATTATACGGTGATGGAGAAAGAGTTTCTAGCCATAATGTTTGCCATGGAAAAGTACAAGCCTTATCTCATGGGTTCCAAATTGATTGTTCATACCGATTACGCGGCACTCCGTTACTTGATGGCAAAGAAGGACTCTAAGGTTAGGTTGATGAGATGGGTTCTATTGCTTCAAGAATTTGACCTTGAAATTGTTGATCAAAAAGGGTCTGAAAACCAAGTGGCGGACCACTTGTCCCGCTTAGAGGAGGAGGGAAGGCCCCATGATGGCCTCGAAATTAATGATTTGTTTTCGGACGAACAAGTACTCTCTGTTTCTTTGACTAGTATGCCTTGGTTCGCCGATGTTGCTAATTTTCTTGTGACCAGAATTTTCCCATGTGAGCTCTCTTCTAACCAAAGGGAGAAGCTTAAACATGATAGCTTGGATTACTACTAGGACAAGCCTTATCTTTTCAAGATTTGTAATGGTGGTGTGATCTAGAGATGTATTCTAGAAGAGGAACAAATGAGTATTCTTGATGCTTGCCATTCCTCGCCCTACGGTGGTCATCATGGTGGGGTGATAACTGCTTGAGAGGTTCTCATATGTGATTTTTATTGGCCTACATTGTATAAAGATGCTAGTGATCTTGTGAAGAGATGTGATGAGTGTCAGAGAGCTGGTGGACTTTCCATCTATGATGAATGCCTCTCACCATTATTCTTGAGATTGACATTTTTGACGTATGGGGCATTGACTTCATGGGACCTTTTATTAGTTCATGTGGTAACACGTACATTCTGGTTGCTATTGATTATGTTTCTAAGTGGGTTGAAGCTGTGGCTTTGCCTAAAAATGAGGCACGGAGTGTAGTGGCTTTATTGAAGAAAAATATTTTTACAAGGTTTGGCACTCCTAGGGCGATTATCAGTATGGGGGTTCTCATTTTTGCAACAAGGCCTTAGATAATTTAATCTCCAAGTATGATGTCAATCATAACGTGTCAACCCCTTATCATCCCCATGCTAGTGGGCAAGTTGAAGTTTCTAAAGGGAGATAAAGAGCATATTGTCAAAAACTGTCAATGCAAACCGTACTGATTGGTCAAAGAAACTGGATGATGCTTTATGGGCTTACATGACTGCTTACAAGACTCCAATTGGTATGTCTATGTACCGATTGTTATTTAGGAAAGCGTGCCATCTTTTGGTTGAGTTAGAGCATAAGGCCATGTGGTTGCTGAAGAGGTTAAACCTTGAATGAGATGTAGCTGTAAATCTCTGGTAGCAACTAAATGAACTTGATGAGTTTAGGTTTCATGCCTATTCCAGCTCGTCCTTGTACAAGGACAAGATGAAGTACTTACATGACAAATATGCTCGGAGCAAGGAATTCAAGGAGGGTGATTTGGTTCTTCTATTCAACTCTTGGTTACGATTGTTTCGGGGAAAGCTCAAGTCAAAATGGGCCCTTTTGAAGTGGTGCATGTAACTCTGTTTGGTGATCTTGATTTGAAAAACAAAAATGGTGAAATCTTCCGAGTTAATGGGCACCGAGTGAAGCACTAACTTGGCAAGTTTGATGATAGAAACATGGTGGAAATTATCCATTTTAAGTGATTGCTGGTAACCTGCATCGCTCTGTGACGTTAAATTAGGCGCTTCTTGGGAGGCAACCCATGTGTTTTTCTTATTTTTGATTTTTTTCTTCGTTTAGGATTTGTTTTGGACTAACTGGCTGTGAAGTTTATGCAGGAATTGTTTGTGCAGTGCAGACCTATTGCTGGGAAAACTTTGCCCAAGTATGAGAATTACGCTGATCGCGCTCAAACTTTTGCGATCAGCGGAAGACTTTCGCGGGGGCATAAATGGTAAGCGGACGCAGAGTTGAAAAGTATAGAATAGCAACTCTCTGAAGTTATATTCGCGTCTGCAGTTGAAATTTCACGGTCCGCATTGCTATTTCGCAGCCACGCTTAGTTTTTCGCTCTCAGTGGTTCTTTCTTGGTAACAACCCGTCAACAAGGTAAAAGCACAGCCGCGGTGGAATTCTGCGGACCGTGCTCAGGTAGGTTTGTGGGTCCCTATACTGTCAGTATAAATAGCAGGTCTCTTCTCCTTTTACACTTTTCGAACCCTAGACTCTTACTGAACCTAAAAGTACTGTTCATCCTCATATTGTTGGTCTTTCAATCTCAATTATTCAAGAGTTAGTCTTCTACTACACATCTCACAACTGGTATGCTCAAATACTTGTGTTAATTTTATTTCTTTCTTTTCTTTCATCTTTATTTTACTATTTCATTATAGTTAGGGTTAATTAGTTGATGCTAAACATTAATGAGGACACTTGTTGTGCATGTCTAATAGGGGTTAGTGGTGTTCATTATACCTATTAATGGCTAAAGAAGTGAAACCCTAGGTCTAAGAGAAGTAGAAAATTCCTATCTAGTTGTAAAAGTTTGTGGACAATAGTCCAAATTACGATGTCCGTGTTCATGTTGTGTAAGAACTGAGTCATTTGTAGGTCCGTGGACGCGGTGCTTTTTTTGTGGTCCGCTGTTGCTTTTCTGCGGCCACATTTGTTTTTCCACGATCAGTGTTAATGAGTTTCAGAGAGTTGGTAAATTGGTTCAGCGGCCGCATTCACTTTTACATGGACCGCGTTGCATGTTTCAAGGCCGCAACTCCTTTTTTCGCTATCAGCGTTACCTTAACTTTAGAAAATAGGTAGTCTAATCCCCAACATTTTGCGGCCACATATGTTTATCTACGGTCCGCGGAGCCTGATTCTGAGAGACAGTATGTGTCATTCCTCTGCAATGCTTCATTTCTATATACAATGTTTTATCTTCAACTGAATTGCTTAACCATATGGTCGACACCTTGTTCTGACTTTGTTTCATGGCTTGTTCTCTGCTAATAATGGTCCGATCTAGAGGCGGAAGTGATAAACCAAAAAGGAGAGCAAAGTCCTCCTGAGAAAGGGGATGAGAAAGGATCAAGTTACCCCTAACAGTCCAACAATTTGCAAATAGAGAAACAGACCACTAAGATACAAGTGAGTACGTCTCTTCCCGAGAAGTTTCGGAAGGTGATTCTATACCCACTCATGTCCTGGATTTCTCAGAGAGGTACCGACTGGTGGATGTAACCACCTCCTCTACTGAGTCGTCTGATGACTCAAAGGGAGGTAGTGAGGTGTCGAGGTCATCTTCCCCACATGATACAACTCCAGGCTCACCAACCGCTCCTGCTTCTGTTGATATTGATATTGATGATGAGATACTGGGGGAAGGGAGAGGGGGTGACACCAATGTTGGGGAGGGGGAGTGGAAAGATCTAGAAAAGCTGTAGTTTGGGAGGATAGATTTGTTAGTGAAAAAGACTATCACAAATTTCGAGAATGGTGGCCGCAGAGGTCTCTCACCCTCGAGAGGCAATTCATGGAAAGGGATCTTTTACCCCACAACCCCAATGTAAATAGGAAATTTGATGATGAGTGGAGTGGATATTCTTCACAAGCAAGCTACTGGAGGTCAATGAATATTTAGTCAAAGAGTTTCATGCCAACGTAGCCCACATGATAAAGGGCACCTGTGTGACCAAGGTGCGGAACCGAAAGATCAGATTTGATGGCAAGACGCTGAACGAATATGCCGGGTTCGATGATGTAGACGAATACTTATACTTGGAGAAGGTGGCATTAGATGAGGCAGCCCATCCATGGATTGCAGAGGTGATAGCCATTCTCGGGACAACACCGGCTTGGCTTACACCTACGCTCCATATAGCTAGAAACACTCTGAGCTTTGAAGCGAAAGGGTGGTGTACATTTGTCTGCAACCTCCTAGACCCAGCCCAGCATGATAGTGATATCCCAGTCTCCCAGGCGATCATTGTGACTTCTATTATGGCGGGGTTCCCGATAAATGTGGGAAATATAATGTCAAGAATCATTGCTGTCGGGAAAGATGAAGGATCATACCCCTACCCCAACTTCCTCACCATGTATTTAGAGGATCAAGAGGTGGAATGGAGGAGTTTTCACACAAAAATGAAGCCAAAAAGGCCCTTCTCTTTGTACAGCCTTCAGGTTGCAGATAACCCTAAGTCCAAAGGCAAAGCCCCTACCTCTGCTGGTGAGTCTGAAGAGCCAAGGGTAGTGGCCACTGGTTCCGAGCCTTCCACAGTAGAAGGTTTTTCTGCTGCTATGCCACCTCCATCAGCCGGAACTTCTGTCACTATCCCGTTATCTGGGCTTTCCACCTTAGCTTACCCTTTGATTGCACTGCAAGTTAATCAGACTTTATCCAACATCCACAACTGGATGTAGGTAGCTACATCAAAACTAACTGCCTTATCCAGTGTAGTTATAGCTCAGGCAGCTCCAGCACAGTTTCAAGTACCTACATCACTGAAGGATTCATTGAAGGAGCTTCTGGACAACCAGAAGAAGCTCTTGGGCAACCAAGAGACGATCTTGAAGGCTTTGGATGCACAAGGAAAGGAAATAAAGGAAATGGGCAAACAAATGAAGAAGATGATGAAGACTCAGGCCTCAAAGGAGTCCGTAAAGCTGCTAAGAAAGGAGGTAGAGACAATACAACAACTGGAGACATCCCATTGGACTTACTATTAAAGGAGCAAGTTCTAACAGCTCAGGCAGCACAAGCACCGGAGCAGGAGACTGACAGAGAGCCTATGAGAGGATTTATGGTACTGCACTCCGAGGACATGGAGATACAGTTAGAGGACCCAAAGGGAGCTGACCCCACTGATGTGCAAGATTCAATGCAGACCACATAGCCAGTTTTATCTACTCTTTATCCCTTCTTGATCTTATTTTTTTCTTTTAGCATTGGGGACAATGCTAACTCTTATTTGAGGGGAAGGTCCTACTTTTGATTTGATGACTGGATGTAATTATGATACTTATTTTTCTTTACCGTTATTTTTCACTTTTGGTATGTATATAACTTTACCATTTAATTTTCACTTTCGTTATTTTCACTTATGGTATGTATATAACTTTACCATTCCATGTATATATTCATCCCCCTTTTATGTATATTCATCTCAATCCCCTATTGTACATATTCGGTTTACTTTTTGTATTTTACTTTATAACTTCTTTTGAAATTTTCCTTAATAGCATAACTTCTTATTTCATATAGTAGTTTCTTTGTCAATTTGTAGCTTCTTACTTTTACAAATTTTCGTGGCCAATAAGCCTTTTATTTTCTTAACGCCACGGTTCTTTCCAAAGGTGGAATTTGTGTGAACTGGGTGGCTCTTCCCGATGATGGATGGCGTGACAACCTTCTTAAGGGTTTGATTTTATTTTTCTTTATGTTTTTATGTAGATATTAGTAATGAATAAAAGTATCTCAGGTGTCGCGTCCCCTTTTTCTCGGGAAATTAGGTTTATCGACATTTGAAGGGACAACTCGTTCCTTTTGGGAACTGGGTTTGCATTTGAAGAGTCACCACCTAATGATTAAGGTGCATTATGACACCAATAGAGATTCAATTCTAAGTTCCATTTGAATAATCAGAGATAGGGTAAGGGCTTGAAAATATCCTAAGGGTAAGGTGTTAGGCACCCCTCAGGATCCACTAGTGTGGTTCCCGGCCAGACAGTTATTTTGAATTTGAGGTGCAATTAACGTATAAACATATAAGACTCAAATAAGAGGGGATTTCATACACAATGGTTTGGAAAGTAAACAAAGTTTGAAAAAGCAATTAAAAGAGCGGATTTTAAATAGGAATCGCAATGCTTTTAAAGGAAAAGGGAAGTAAAATAAGGGGGTCCTAGGTTTGTATTTAATATGGATCACATCAATGAAATACTCGGTAATCACTCCTCAAGAGAGGGGCTACACGTGGTATTGATGCACCGGTTATCATATCCATATCTACCCTTCCCACCCCGTTAAGGTATTAAAGCGTGGATTGGTATCGATTACTTATTGCATGCCATTACCCATCCCATTCCTATCAGTCCCGGAGCCACTTAGGACTGCTAATCCTAAAGGGAGGGAGATTAGGCTTATTTTAAGTTTCAAAGGTAAAAATCTAAAGCGACATACAAAACATATAAAGACTGCACATTAAAGGGGAAACACATAAACACATAAGGCTCATGTATACCTCCTCAAAACAAAAACAATCCAATAGCATGACTTAAACAAATGAGTCAGGTCTGATTCTAAAAAATACTTGAGGGAAGAGGAGATTATTGTATTGCAGCAGGCCTGGCTTATTACATGACTCGGTTAGGAAATAGAATCATGCCTACATACTAATTGTAACTCTAAAACAAATAATAGGGGCGAGTCCAGTTTTATTTTATATTGCCTAAGGCTTGCCTAAGTGTTCAAGCGACGTGCTATAGGCATAGTATCTACTTAATTCAGAATAATGAAACTCAAAATGAAATGTTAGAAATCCTATAGGCATACTTGCTAAACCTCGTTAAGTGAGGGAATTAGATTATAAAATAAGATTCAGAATAGGCAAAATTAAATTAGACCTGTTACAGATCCTGCAGGTGACAATATCTACTATTACTGATTTTAATCCCTAGGAGCATGATATCTAACATTGGCCGTGAACAAAGTGAATTAGATTTATTTAAGAGTCCCTATAGGCATGATTTCTATTCGTAACTTATTTTAACACGTTACTGGATTATAACCACTTGGGCCCTAAAACATGATATCTAAACGTGCAAAATTTTATATATTCCCTATAAGCAGGTTATCTAGATGTGAAGTTAAACATGCAGAATAAATCTTTAGAGGCATGATGTCTAAAATGCTGAATTAAAATGCCCTATAGGCATGATTTCTAAATACAGTTTGAGTATGCAGAAATTTAAAATATCCTATAGGCATGGTTTCTACCCTTGATATGCATAAATACCCAACCCTTTTCACTAGCCAACCCCAAATTTTCATTACAAATTATGACAAACTAGGAATAATAAATTACATCAAAATACATAAAAATACAACTAGAGGAGACCCGATTCTTGGTTCCTCCATGAGCCATGGAATAACTGCCTTAAGATGCCATTACTTCAAAGACTTTCATAAACTTGAGTGTGTTAGAGTTTCCTAAGGGCTTCAATAGGACCCCGGGCAGTGCTCACACCCAAATTACATAACCAGAATATGGACAAGTGTAGTAAGGAAATGCCAGCCCTCATATGTCCAAGTTTAGAGGGAGCTCATGGGTCCCAAGGCAAGGCTCACATCAGGGGGCAGAGCTTAAATCTAAGCGGAGAGTGAAACATGCAGAAAATGAGTTCTAAGAGCTGAGGAAATAAAGGAGAGGGAAAGGGTTATGAGAGACAACTTTTAACACTTCAAAGAATTGATAATTTCACACCAAGGGACAGGGTTTGGGAATACATTGCAAGGAGCCTATATACTTAGGCATGAGTTAATTTCGGGCATGCACAACAATAGGGAGTGCTGCCATGCTTGTAAAATCAACCAGAACACATACATATAAGTGTAACATGGAGGTTGTGATCCTAGAAGGATCGGGTTTGGGTCATGCTCAGCAATATTCGATGCTGTCATGCCCCAAAGAAACCATAAGTATTAAACACATTGGGGTAGGGATTTAGGATTCATAATACATTGATTCAGAATATGATAAAAGAAATTACAGCATGCTAAATAAAGATACTGAATTAGATACTAGCAGTATGCAGATAAGAATGTAAGAACATTAAGTAACAATGTTGTTGTTGATGCTAAAAACTTAATTAGAACATACCAGTCAAAGAAGCAAAACAGTAAAGAAAAGTAACAGGTCTTCGAAATATAGCCTTAGCTCTCAGCCGACTAAATAGTCCACAGGGCAAGTAGTAAAGCAAGAGAGTGTTTGAGTGTAAGTGTGAGTTCAGAACTAAAAGTGTACGTGTCCTTTTTTGTGAAAGACTTAGGGTATTTGTAGTTGAAAGTAGGTAGTGAAATAAGGTAAAAATCATAGTAGTATATTAATTTAAGAACTCGGAATCAATCAATTAGAGAATCAAGGAAGTGCTCCCTTAAGTTAAGGGAATCAAGATCAAACGGAAAGATTCAGTACCATATAAGGCAAGAAGAAAAAATTAGTGCATGATTAAATAAGGAAGGAGTCAAGGTTCAGTAGGCATAGAGTAGTCAATTAGGACCAAATTCAGAAAAACCAAATTAAGGGATGGCCCAGTAAAAACATGGTACTATAGCAGATAAGGTAATGAAATCAGTTAATTTAAACAGAGAGTAGAATTCTAGGGCTTTGAAAGAGGTGAATGAACAAGAGTAGTAAACAGATCCAGCCATATAGATAGAAAGAAACAAGAGATAAGCAAACACAATCATTAAGATGTGATATAAGTAGGCTAAGATTCAGCAAAACATATTCGAAACATGGTGACAATGAGACATTAACAAGAATCTGGTAAATAGGCTAGCAAACAGAACCCAGGCAAAGGAAGTCAGGCTAACACACATAACCAAAGTGAAGAAAACATGCCAACACACAGAACCAAGTCAAAGAAAATCAGGCTAACACACATAACCAAAGCGAAGAAAACATGCTGACACATAGAACCAAAGTAAAGAAATCATGCTAACACACATAACCAGAGTGAAATAAATCTTTAGAAATTAGGGTTTTTAGCCGAGTCAAGTTAAAAAGCAGTAGGAGCAAAAAATCAGCCAAAATAAAGAAGGAAAAAGTTTAATCATAAAGAAATTGGTTGAAACATGTGTAAAAGAGCTCCGAGAAACCCTAGTTTCCCAAAAAGAGTAAAAATGGTTCAAAGTAAATGATCTTTCAGAAGAAGCTCGAGAATAAGCAGATCATAGAAGAAAACATCCTTAAAGCATGATAAAATAACACCGTTTTGAGAGATTCAGGAAAGAGCTAGGGTTTCAAAAGGAAACCCAAATAGTAATTGAAAGAACCTGTTGTAACTTCACAAATCGTAACACATATGGTGTGATTTTGCTCGAAATCACACCAGAGAAGCCTTGAACAATAGAACCGGAAACCCTAGATCCAAATCGACATGGCCTAGGTCCCTTGAGGACCTTAGAGATATTGAGCAAGGCGATGAGAGACCCATTGGAGACTTGGGGTTGAAAGGAGGCGGCCGGAGATGGTCGGAGAAGGAGGTGATTGACGGAGTCTAGGGTTAGGTTTGATAGAGAAGAGAAGATGAGAGCATCTAAAGGCGGCGTCTTTGGAAAATGGCTTAGGGTTTGGGGGGGGGGTTGTATGAATTAAAANAATCGACATGGCCTAGGTCCCTTGAGGACCTTAGAGATATTGAGCAAGGCGATGAGAGACCCATTGGAGACTTGGGGTTGAAAGGAGGCGGCCGGAGATGGTCGGAGAAGGAGGTGATTGACGGAGTCTAGGGTTAGGTTTGATAGAGAAGAGAAGATGAGAGCATCTAAAGGCGGCGTCTTTGGAAAATGGCTTAGGGTTTGGGGGGGGGGGGTTGTATGAATTAAAATGGTAAGAACAAATTCTAGCAGTTGATCTTTTAGATCAACGGTCCTAATCTGATGGGTTTTTGGGTCGGGTAGACGTGTCAAGGGTCTAGGTCGGGTGATTGGGTTACAGTAATAAAAATTGGCCTGGGAATTGGTCCGATTTTGGCCATAATTGAAAGCCAAATTTGGCTATAACTTGAATAGCCAGCTTTTCCCTATTTAATTTATAAAAATAATAAATTAATTTATGGGAATAAATTCAAAGTACAAAAATGATTTATAACACATAATCAACTATTTAAAAATACTGGACCTAATTTTATGAAGATAAACGTAATTAATCCTAAAAGAGGCTAATATTATAATTACATACAATTTAACTTTGAAAAATACTAAATGACTTTGTAAAAATATGAAAAAATTATATTAGCCACATTATAGCATAAATATGAAAATCCAATAAATGAATCACCAAAAACTAATAATTTTGGGAATAATTATTGGATTTTTATGGATAAAATAGGGCAATAAATTAATTTAAAAATCTTTAAAAATTTAGGAAAAATAGTAAAACATTCGGAAATACTTATATATGCATGCACATGCTATTTTTAAAGTACTTTTCATATTAAAAATATATAGAAAAAATTGGGTATCAACAACTGTCCCTCTTTACCCGGGAAGGATGAAAGAATTGTCGGGTAAAGATATGATGACCAATTTCGACTGAATGAAATGGTTCGAGGAGGCTTAGGCCGTGCCCTGGCTTCTAAGCTACTTACATATCCCTGGTTTTATAAGAATCAGGCCATATGTAGTACAGGATCCGTCGACGGAGTATGCCGATGGAGACTTTTCAAGAACGGACGCAATATCTAGGGTCAGCTGTACGACAGGTTCGTGGGAATATTTAGGTTCGATATGGCTGCGGGAACTGGAGCGGATTCGCTTCTGCCGAGATGGTCGTTGCTTGCCAGTTTACCTGCAAATAAGCAATATAAGCGTATATTGTGCATGAATTTAAACAAGATCCAATTTCCATCAGACCATGAGGATTGTCTTCAGATGGTTAGAATGACGTCCTTAGACCATAATGTCCTAGGACATGAAGCGTATAGTAAAGGATTCGCAGGCCATGAAATGATGCTCTCGGGCTGTGAGGATGATTCCTGCGAACCATGTTGCCTTTGAATAATGATATGCAACAGATTAAAAGGGGTACTCAGGCCATGACATGGCGTTCTCGGGCTATGAAAATGGTGCCTCCTAACAATGATGCCTTTGGATAATTTGGCGATCTTTCAGCCCATGGGATGTAGTATCTGGCAATCTTTCAGCCCATGAGATCTAGTATCCGGCGATCTTTCAGCCCATGAGATGCAGTGGATGGCGATCTTTCAGCCATGTAGAATGTAAATAAGGTGGCGATCTTTCAGCCATGCAAGAAATGTAAATAAGGTGGCGATCTTTCAGCCATGCAAAAAATGTAAATAAGGTGGCGATCTTTCAGCTATGCAAATGTAAATGAGGCAGCGATCTTTCAGCCATGCAAAAAATGTAAATAAGGTGGCGATCTTTCAGCCATGCAGAATGTAAATAAAGTGGCGATATTTCAGCCATGCAAAAAATGTAAATAAGGTGGCGATCTTTCAGCCATGCAAATGTAACTAAGGCGCCGATCTTTCAGCCATGCAAATGTAACTAAGGCGGTGATCTTTCAGCCATGCAAATGTAAATAAGGCGGAGATCTTTCAGCTACGCAAATGTGAGTGGAGGTAGAGCTTAATCTCGAAAGTTAGAATGGTAGCCTTATGTAATGCAGGAAATGCAGATGGAGACATCGTTTAGTCTTGTAAGGCAGAATAGTAGCCTTATGCAAGAAATAAAAGAGCAAATGGTGATAGAGCTTTCTTAGCTGATAGCAAATTGCGGTATCGTGGCTACTGGGGACATTGTGACACACGAAATATCTCAATGTGCGTGGATAGAAAATGTTGGTAAGTGCGATAGTTCTGAGAATTGTATTTTTGAACAATGTTTGTCTCGTGAGTATATAGCATGCCTGATTCTTTTGTAATCCCAGTACCTGCATCCAAAGAAAAATCGTGAGTTTTGTATGGGGGGGATGTTAGTTCGTATCCCTGCTGGCTCTGTTTCACTTGTCGACTTTGATCTGGTGATAAGGTATGTATCATTAGGGGTAGCGTTGCGAAACAAGACAATTTCGATAATAAAGATACATGAATTTGTAAAAATATGACAAACAACTTTTAGATGAACCAACGACTGTGATGTGGATCAAGAAAATGAGACCTCTCTTGCTATGAAATTTTGAGGGTCCTCTTTAAAATTCTGCCCCAGTTTAATGGGTTGATCCTTTTGACGGTTGCTTGCGATAATTGGCTGAAATTACTTTAGAATTTTGAGGGTCCTCCTCAAAATTTTGCCCCAGCTTCTAATTGCGAGGGGAAATGAAAATTTTATTGACTTGTGACCGAACCCATAGGGCTGCCTACGTATCCCCTTTTAAACGGGAATCAGGTCAAACGTAGTTCAAATACATCATATAGGAAAGCATATAAACTACACGTAGTAACGTTTGACTGCATGTGAGTTGATTGGCTTCGGCCAGATTTCTCCATCCATTTCTGCGAGTATGAGGGCTCCTCCTGTCAGAACCTGATGAACCATGTATGGGCCCTTTCAGTTAGGAGAGAACTTCCCTTTGGCTTCATCTTGATACAGGAAAATTTTCTTTAACACCAACTGCCCATGTGTGAACTATCTCAGCTTGACTCTTTTGTTGAGGGCACTGGACATTCTGTTCTGATATAGCTGACCATGGCAAACTGCATTCATTCTCTTTCCATCTATCAGAGCTAGCTACTCTTAATGACTCTTCACCCATTCTAAATCATCGAGCTTAGCTTCCTGCACGATCCTTAAGGAAAGGATTTCTACTTCAGCAGAAATGACGGCTTCCGTACCATAAACCAGCATATAGGGGGTTGCCTCAGTTGATGTGCGGACTGTGGTGTGATACCCTAACAGAGCAAATGATAACTTCTTGTGCCACTATTTATGCTTCTCTATCATTTTCCTCAATATTTTCTTGATATTCTTATTGGCGGCTTCCACAACTCTGTTCATTTGAGGCCTGTAGGCTGTAGAATTCTTGTGTTTGATCTTGAAGGTTTCACACATAGCTTTCATCAAGTCGCTGTTGAGGTTGGAGCCATTATCAGTAATAATTGACTCTGGGATCCCGAATCGGCAAACAATACGGTCACAGACAAAGTCTTCCATGACTTTCTTAGTCACTGCTCTGTAAGATGATGCTTCGACCCACTTGGTGAAATAGTCGATTGCCACTAGGATGAATCTGTGTTCATTGGAAGCGGCAAGCTCGATTGGTCTAATAACATCCATTCCCCAGGCAGCGAACGAACATGGTGAGCTTGTTGTGTTGAGCTCACTCGGGGGTACCTTTATCATGTCTGGATGTACCTAACAGCGATGGCATTTTCAGACATACTGGATGCAGTCTGTTTCCATAATCATCCAAAAGTAACCAGCTCGGAGTATCTTCTTTGCTAAGACAAAGCCGTTCATATGTGGACCACAGGTCCCATCATGAATTTCTTCTAGCAGCTTGGATGCTTCCTTTGCGTCGATAAACCTTAGTAGTCCTAAATCAGGAGTCCTCCTATACAGGATTCCTCCGTTGTGAAAGAAGTTGTTGGACAATCTCCACAGTGTGCACTTCTGAGTATGATTGACAAGCTCTGGGTACTCTCCTTTCGCCAAATATTCCCTGATATCATGAATCCAAGGCTTCCCATTTTCTTCCTCCTCAACATGGGTGCAGTAAGCTGGCTGATTGTGAATTTTCACCAGAATGGGATCAATGAAATTCTTGTCCGGATACTGTATCATAGATGACAGGGTAGCCAAAGCATCGACAAACTCATTCTAGATTCTGGGAATATATCGGATCAGTTGGCAGTTTATGGGCCACAATAGATGTACATAGACCAGTCATGTCATCATCTGACCAGGCGAATATGTCCTCATATTCCTTCAGGAATTCTATGTATTCCCTCTTTTTGGACGGCGACAAGTGAAAACTGATTCGTGTTTCCTTGACATTTTCTTCATCTCCCAGGTTAACAATTTCTGTCTCGTCCAGGTTGGACTTAGGTCTGTTCTCAAAGTCCTCAACTTCTTTGACGATATCCTTTGGTATATCATCTTCTTTTGAATCAATGTCCGTTTGTTGCGTTGTCTCATTGCATGTCACAGCCATTGGTTCATCAAGATAAGTAATAGTAATGTTGTATAAGTAAAGTAATAAGAGAAAATAATAAGAGTGTTGATTTATAAGAAAAACCCAAATGCTTCGCTAAATTCCACAACTATTTTGAACATTGAAGATCTTATTACGGAAATCAAAAATGCGAAAAGAAAAATAAAAGATAGTGCATGATACTTGTTCAGCCTTGCTACCCTGAGGCTTGCCAGGATCTGGTGGTTCTAATGGTCCAGTTGTTGAGGTATGCTTCTTTACTTACGACTTGTATGGAAGGACCTTCCTCCCCCTCCCCCTTGAACACAACACAACAATCCATGTCATCGTCTTCTAAGAACAAGGTCTTCACTGCAGCAAGTGCCTCCTCCTTGTTTGTCCCATAAACAATGTCGGCCTATTAGAAAATCTGCTCCAAAGGCGGTATTGGTTGTTCCAATGGGTAGTAGGGACCGCTCCATGGTAGCGACCAGTTGTTGAATTCTTCCCACGGTATACTCATATCCCAGACCGAAAGTGGTGCCATGTTTCTTGAGCTTTATAGGCTTAGTGATTCCTTGGAGGTTCTTGCCAAGCCCCTTGCTAGGTTCGTACCCACTCCAATTCAATATACTCTCGATCTTTTTGTACCACCATTTATCTTTATCTACAACATTGACTCGCTCAATGTGGTAATAGGTCTCCCCACCTAACTTTCTTGTAAAGCCCCAGAAAATTTTGCTAAATAATCTAAGATTTCATGGTGCCAAGAAAGGCTAATTATTTTATATTGTGTGCAAATGAGGGTTTATGATATAATGGATATCAATTGGATATGTTAATAAGCGTATAAGTCATATTATAAGTGATTTGGGTCTAAGGAGAGGCCTAAGTCTAAGCCAAGTTGGAAAATTTCATAATAGACTAAAGTTGTAAATGAATATGCACAAGACCTCACTTTGTACAAGCATATCTCCAGTTATATAATGTGTTGTGTGATGCACAACCTATCAAAATTAAATCTCTTTGAGTCTAGTTTCCAACGCATCAAACCGTTTGTCATGTGGATGTGTATACAGAAAGTTATGACCATTTTACCAGACCTGTGTCAGACACGCGTCCGCGGGAAAACTGAAAGTTTCTGCCTCCGAGCGTGGCCAGACCGCGGACACTACGTCTCGGGTGCGGTTTGACCTTGGTCGCATGACTAGAAGCCCTATAAATACCCCAAGACCGGGTATGGAGAGTCTCTAAGTCATTTTGTTGAGTTAGGGCTTGCTCTATCAAGGGGAATCCGTCCCATACTTCCCTCCTATGATCCATGTAATGTCTTTGGAGTATTTTGAGTTGATTACTACTCCTAAACACTTATATTAAAAAGTATTGATCTTGAAATCCATAGATTCCCATTCAAATCCCTAAATTGATCAAGAACACTACAAGTGGAGATTCTTAAAATTCTTACTACAAGAGGTATGTCTATCATCTCTAACTACACTATGGTGATTATTTATGTAAGATATATATGTTAGAACTCATGGGTTGGTGATTGGAAGCCATAGGTTCCTAATCTAGGTTGTGTTGGTGTTGTAGAAATTGTGAGATGGGTTATTGAGGTATGATTCTTGAGTATAATAGTATTATGTATACAGGCATGTACAAATAGGTTTGTGCGAAGATTGTTGAACATAAATAAGTAAAGATTGGGTTGTGGAATGAAGGAAATCTTGTAAAAGAGATTTGAAATCAAGATGCTCGACTAGTATTTGATAAAATGCTCAAATGAGCTGAAACCATGAATACCTTGCTAATTTGTGTTCAATTTTGTTATGTCTCAAAGTAGATTGAGATTGCTAGAATTTTCGAAACATCGTAGTAACTTAAGGAAAGCTTAAACGACGTATGTATGGCTAAAACCCCGTCTTTTAGAAATTGAGCTCCATCAGTGTTTGTGTAAATATGGTAGGATCAAAGTTGAATTGTTGTGTTGATTGTTGTTTCACATGAATGTGGGGTTACGACCTTATATGCATGAAATATGTGTCTCAATATGATAAATTTGCTATTCCTGATAACTTGAAAGGGTGCAAGGAGTAAGAATCATGTACTGAAATGTTTAGACCTTAAATTGAGATTGAAGCTGCATATGTTGTATCCTCTATGTGAAGTCCCATCTGTGCTTACAATTTTATCTACTCTTGTGTGCATATGTTATCCTAAGTTACAAATTTAACATTGAAATTGGGAATGATGTAAAATGTGGCCTAGTGCCAAATATATGACGTGATAGCTGTGAACCCAAGTGCCTATGAAATAACATATGTGAAACAATGATTGAGTTGAGATGATTGATGGAAAAGGGAAATTCCTTCGTAAGGCGGCCTAGCCGATCGGGACGAGGTCGGACATCATGCCACACATATGGTGGTATTATGTTGATATTTTGTGATTGAAGAGTATGTCTTAAGTGAGGCAACCTAGCCGATCAGGTCGAGATCGGACTCCGCTCAAGCTAGCGGTGGTATTGTGAACAATGATGAACAATATAAAATGCCCCAGCCTAAATGCTATGAAAACAAAATGTGAAAATTGTATGATTCTTTTCCTTGATAATGTTGTGATTGTTTGAAGCTTTTGAGTTATACTTGTGATTTAATTATGTTTGGTATAAAAGTTCTTTCTAATTAGATGGTGTTTAGTTGTACATACTAGTACTATTCCATGGTACTAACGTTCCTTTTGCTGGAGGTGCTACATTTTTTTTAAATAAATGTAGGTGGCCCCATTGCAGATAGTGATGATCACGAGTAGCGGAGTATCTTCTTCTTAAAGTCTTGGTGCACCCCTTTCTCCTTTAAGGGGTTGTATTGTACATCTTTTGTTGTGGACTTCCACTTTTGAGGTATCGCCGGAGTCGGCATTGTCATACTTGTCTTTTGTATCCTTAGAGGCTCCGTAGACATATGCGTGGGTTATGTACGGGTGTTGGATGGGTCTACGAACCATGTTGTAATTCTACCTCTCGCTTCTCTAAAGTGTAATTGTATGGAATATTGGAAATTTAACTACGGTTTAAGGTTGTAATATAAAATGAACTATCCGAGTTGAATGCACTAACTTTCCTATTATCTAAATAAATGAAAGTATGGCTTCCTTATTCATATTGAGTTGGGTAGAAAGTGGTTGATAAGGCTTTCTCAGTTGGGTTCACTCGATTGAGCGCCAGTCACGCCTCCCGAGTTGGGGCGTGATAAACTTGGTATCAGAGCCTAACGTTTTTAGGTATCCTAGGATGTCTTAGAGCCGTGCCTAGTAGAGTTCTTCTTATCGGTGTGTAGTCTACCACATCTATAAGTTGGAGGCTACTTGGGCATTTAGGAATAACACCCTTCTTTGATATTCTGGATCGTGCGGTACAACTTGTTATGAAACTATTCCCTCTCTAATTAGTGCATTATTCTATCTTTCAGTAATTGACACCTAAGAAGAAAGCGAGAATTGGACAAGAAGCCAATGCCACCTCAGGAGTGGCTGATGATTCATTGCTTAACACTGTAGATGAGGGTAGTCGCCCTGCTATCACCCTACCTAGTTCTTCTATTCCAGAGCAGACTACCCAAGTTCCTACACCTATGGAGGGTACTACTATCCTTCCTATTGATACTCTTATTCCACCTCCAGCCCCAGCTTCCAATTCTGGTATTTCTGATGGGGATATTAGGGGAGCTATTCAGATGTTGACCCAGATAGTAGCCTCTCAGGCCCAGAGGTCAAATGTTGCGCCTAGTTCATCCAGCCAGCAAGGGGATTCCACCAGTTCAGGGTGAACAGATTTCTTCGGTTAGACCCTCTAGTATTTACGGGTGCCAATCCAGAAGAATACCCGCAGGATTTTATTGATGAGATACACAAGACCCTCAGGGTCATGCGTACAACTGAGACAGAGGGAATAGAGTTGGCTACCTACCATCTGAAAGGGGTGGCCTATTCATGGTTTGAGTTGTGGGAAGATTCCCGTGAGGAGGGGAGCCCTCCGGCGAGGTGGAGCGAGTTTGCTGATGCCTTTATAGATCATTTCCTGCCTGCCGAGACAAGGCAGCCCATGCAGCAGAGTTTGAGAATCTGAAGTAGGGTAGTAGAAGTGTATGGGAGTACCATATGGAGTTTGCTCGCCTGTCTAAATATTTTATTCATATGTTTCCCACAATGGGGGCTAGGGTGTGTCGGTTTGTTCAGGGTCTCAATCCTTTAACTATTAATGGGGCTTCTACAACTGCATTGAATTCTAACATGAATTATAGGAAGATGGTGACATTTTCTCGGGCCACAAAGGATTGTAAATTGAAGAATAGAATGGAGAGAGAGGGTAACAAAAAGACTCGGTCTACGGGCAACATGGGTGATTCACTCGATGGGGGAAGATCAGCTTTCAGGAGAGGATCATCAGAGCTGTCCCAATCTGTTGCACAGTCTTCAGCCACTGCCTACCATCAGGGCCCAGCCAATAGCAGTAGTGGAGTCATTTCAGGCCCGGTTAGGGCAACAGGGGATCCCATCAGTGGGGTCGGTTAAAAGAGAGTTCCCAGCAGCAGCAGAGGTCCCCATCCCCCAGGTGCGGGAAGATGCACTCAGGGGTTTGCTACTTGGAGTTACCCGTATGCTATGGATACAGGATGGGGGTTCATATTCAGAGGCATTGTCATGTATCCCGCCAGGGAGTTAGTAGGGGCACAACTCAGTTATCCAATCCAGCAGCTTCTACATATTCAGCCCCCTCTCCAGCTCGAGGTACCACCCCAGCACCCGCAGGGCATGGTGCACCTAGGGGTGGTGCACAGAGTTCAGGAGGACCTAGCCAGTTCTATGCTATGAGTGGTCGCCAAACTGTAGATGCTTATCTAAATGTTGTTATAGGTATTTTGACTGTCCAATCTCATGATGTGTATGCACTTATTGACCCCGGTTCCACCTTGTCCTATGTTACGCCTTTTGTTGCTATGGAATTTGGGATAGAATCGGATCAGCTTCATTAGCTATTTTCAGTGTCTACTCCAGTGGGTGAGTCTATTATGGCTGCTCGAGTTTATAGAGGTTGTGTTGTTACGGTACGGGGTAGGGAAATCACGACTGATCTTATTGAATTAGGGATGGTCGATTTTGATGTAATAATGGAAATGGATTGGCTTTATTCATGTTTTGTCAAACTTGATTGTCCGACTAGAACCATGAGGCTTGAATTTCCTAATAAGCCCGTTGTTGAATTGAAGAGAGATAATGTAGTGCCTAAATGTCAGTTTATTTCTTATCTTAAGGTCGCGAAGATGATCAAGAAGAGGTGTATCTATCATTTAGTTCGGGTTACGGACACCAATGCCGAGGCACCTAGCCTTGAGTCCGTGCCAGTTGTGAATGAGTTTCTATATGAACTCCCTAGAATTCCTCCTGATAGGGAGATTGATTTTGGGATCAATGTGATGCCAGGCATGGAGCCTATATCAATTCCACCTTACGGAATGGCACCTATGGCTTCCAATCACCATCCAATGAGTTTTAACGTATATATCTTACATAAATAATCACCATAGTGTACTTAGAGATGATAGACATACCTCTTGTAGTATCTTGAGAATCTCCACTTGTAGTGTTCTTGATCAATTTAGGGATTTGAATGGGAATCTATGGATTTTCAAGATCAATCCTTGTTAATATAAGTGTTTAGGAGTAGTAATCAACTCAAAATACTCCACAAACATTACCTTGGTTTATAGGAGGGAAGTATGGACGGATTCTCCTTGATAGAGCAAGCCCTAGCTAAAACAAAATACTTAGAGACTCTCCATACCCAGTCTTGGGGTATTTATAGGGATGCTAGGCGTGCAACCACAGTCAAACAACACCCGGGATGCGGTGGCCACGCTCATACGGCAGTCTGGCCGCACTCAGAGGCAGAAACTTTCAGCCGTGGACGTGCGTCTTCTTTATACATTTCCAAATGACAAATGGTTTGATGATTTGGAAACTAAACTTAAAGTGATTTAATTTGATAGGTTGTGCATCTATATAACTGTAGATATTCTTGTCCAAAGTGAGGTCTTGTGCGTATTCATTTACAACTTTAGTCTATTATGAATATTTTCCAACTTGGCTTAGACTTAGGCCTCTCCTTAGACCCCAAATCGCTTATAATATGACTTATACGCTTAATAAAATATCCAATTGATATCCATTATATCATGAACCCTCATTTGCACACAAGATAAAATAATTAAACTATCTTGGCACCATGAAATCTTAGATTACTTAGTAAAATTTTCTGGGGCTTTACATTTCTTCTGCCTCCAATTGTTGGAATGGTCTGGCGACTGTAAATAGGATTGCTACCGTCACCGTGAATGATTACCTCCTAGTGATTCCACTCAAACTTTACCGCATGATGTAGTGTTGACACTACGGCCCCAACAACATGAATCCATAGTCATCCTAATAGAAGATTGTAAGATGCCAGCACGTTTATCACTTGAAAATTAACATTGAAACAAGTAGGCCCCATTTGCAAACACACACTAATCTCCCCAATGGTGGACTTTTGGGAGCCGTCGAAAGATTTTGTATTGATGGCCCCGTCCTTTATCTCGTGCAGTCCCTTATCCAACATCCTGAGTATTACCAGTGGACAAATATTGAGGTTGGACCCTCCATCGATCAAGATTCTGGTGATATAATAGTCTTCGCATTGCACGGTGATGTGCAATGCCTTGTTGTGACCCAACTCTTCAGGTGGCAGCTCATCTTCATGAAAAGTGATCTTGTGACTTTCCAATACATGTCCTACCATGTTAGCCATTTCTCCATCGGTGATGTTTCTTGGCACATATGCTTCACTTAGCACCCTTAACAGGGCATTCTTTTGTGTGTCGAAATTTTATAGCAAAGCAAGGATGGAAGTTTGTGCCGGTGTTTTGTTCAGCTGGTCGATTATCGAGTATTCCTTGGCCAGTATCTTTCTTCAAAGATCATTCGGCCCGGTCTCGATGATGGGAGGCCGATTAGAGGCCTGCTTGCTCGACTCTGCTAGATGTTCTGGGGTATAAACTCTACCAGTTCTCTTCATACCCTGTGCCGTAATAGCCTCTCCAAACCTAACCTTGCCTTTTCTCCTTGCTTCGGCTGTATAGTCCCATGGGATAGTTTTGTATGGAATGGCATCATGGTCGACATTGCCACTGGGATCGGCGTGGCTATCTTTACTCTGAACGGAGCATGTACCTTAGGCGGTAAAATTGCAACTTTGAATGGTGTAGGTGCATTCGCTGGAGACACGAATTTGCCCTCAATTAGTGCTGGTGTCATTGCAGAGGACGTTGCTTCAAACTCAAGTGGCATGGACATATTTACCTCGGCATCCCCAGAGGGCTGAATTTGGGCCATGATCAGATGAAGAGTGACTATTGGTTTGTTTGGGTCGTCAACTTGAGTGATCAAACCGATTGCTCCCTCGGGATCCCGATCATCCTCTATTTTGATCATATGAATGCCTCCATCTTTGTGGTCCGACAGAGGATTATTATGGATATTGGGAGCATGTTCCTTTGCCACAATAATCTTATTATCAATTAAAGTCTGGATCTTGTCTTTCAGAGAACGACTTTCGTAAATGGTGTGTCCTTTCATACCGAAATGGTATGCACATGATTTGTTTGGATTAACCCACTGAGAAGGGTTCTCAGGAGTTGCAGCAGGGATAGGGGTGACATAACCAATATCTTTGAGTTTTTCGTACAACTGGTCAATAGGTTCAGCAATAGCTGTATATTGTTTCGGAGGCCTTCGGTCGAAGTTTGGTCGAGGCCTAGGAAAGTTTTGGCGTGTAGGAGGGGATTGATAATGGGAGGGTTGGGAATTGTAGGCTTGGTAAACATGTGCGGGATGGGAATATCTGGGTGAAGTAGGCTGGTATGTGGGAGGTGGAGGTGAATGATAGGTGGGTGGTGGAGTTTGGTAAGAGGGTGAGGGTGCTTGGTAGTTTGGGGTAGGTTGATATGTGAGTGGAGGCATTGGGTAGGTTTGGTATTTGACGAGAGATTTGGTTCTCTGTGCCACCATTACAGCTCCTACGTCCCTTTTCTTGGAAACACCTTCTGACTGTAAGGCCTTACTTGTAGCTTGCAAGGCCTCGAAGTTCATAACTATACCGTTTTTGATGCCCTCTTTGATCCTTTCTCCCAGCTTGATTATGTCAAAAAATTTATGGCCCTCGATCATCATCAGCCTTTTATAATACTATGGGTCATGAGACCGGACAAAGAATTTGTTCATTTGTTCTTCCTCTAAGGCAGGTCTAACCTTAGCAGCTTCAAACCTCCAGCGAGTAGCATACTTGCGAAATATTTTTGTGGGCTTCTTCTTTAGATTTTGAAAATAGAACACATCCAGCGCATTCTCCGTGTTGAACCTGAACCTGTCCATAAAGTTGGACGCCGTGCTTACCCAGTTTGACCACTTTTTTGGATCTTGGCTAATGTACCAGGACATAGCATCTCCTTTCAAGCTCCTCATGAAAAGCTTCATGTGGATTTTCTCATCTTTTCCTACTCCAATCAGCTTGTCACATTGTGAGCACGTGATTTTTACCCCAAGTAAAAGAATTCCAAAATCAAAATAAATAACTTTTGTTACAATATTT
>MU725583.1:8710-29631 GCA_026770625.1 Nicotiana glauca
TCGTTTTAGATTTGTGAAAACAAAAAATAATGCATCTACAATCAGAATACAAATAATCTATAATTTATCTACAATATATCTACAAAATAGATACATTGAATTTTAATATCCAAATTCTCATTTCAATTGTAGCATAATTGGCATTTTCGACGTAATTGTAGAAGATTTGTAGAAGTTTTAGTCTTCCCAATCTACAATTCATCTAAAATTTATCTACAATTTATCTACAATATATCTACAATTCTACAATTTAACTACAATTTCTGGAAATATGTCTTCTTCTTCTTCTTTTTCGAGTTTGAATCTGAAATTCAGTTAAAACCAAGTCTAATCTTCACCAAAACCCCTCAAAATTGAGATATAAACTCCTAAACATATTCCGAATTATTTACAACAACACCCAATCCAAACAAATAATGATTTTTGAAAACCCAAATTTGAATTCAAAGCTTTCAAGATTTTTAATGGCTATCAATGGTGGAAAATATATGGAAGAACATATTTTTTCAACTTTGAGTTATTGAAACTCGAAAATTTGAATTGTTCGTTCTTTTTTTTTCGAGAATTTGAATTGTAGTTCTAGAGAAAAATACGAAGATGAGAAATCTCCTTTCCCTTTTTAAAAATTAAATTTAATGTAGAATCAATTAACACTAAGATTCTCTCCTTAATTTTAGCCTATTTTTTAGGGAATATTCTGCCCTTTTAATGCCTAATAATCGAATGGTACAAAATTTGTCTGTAAAACGTGAATTGGGCGGATAATTAACAAACTATGCACATTTAGGATAATAAGGTTTGATATATGGTATAGGTAGGTAAAAATCCCTTTATTTATTTTTTGGGCTCGTCCTTTCACTAGTGCATTTGGGCTAAACCATGCTTTTAATATGATAAAATATTATTTGTTTTCAACTATTTTTACACGTTTTCCCAAAAAATTCCACACTATTGAAGGTATTATTACACCTTAAGGGGCCGAGGTATAAGAAGGTATAAAGATAGTATAAAAATTTAATACAACTTTAATACTCTATTTGGTTAGCAAATCAGATATAAGTTATCCCGATGTTAATTTTAACACCGGAATAACTTATACCTTATAGAAGGGGGTAATTAGCACCGGTATAACTTATACCTTCTTCTTAGAAATTATGCAATTGTCATTTTTAATACAATTACCAAACAATGAATAAACAACAATCCCAACATAACTAATCACAACCTAACCTATCTCAATATAACTTATACCGGCAAAACTTATTCCAGTATAAATCGTATTCCAACCAACAACCCCTAAATGTCAGGATGATATAAGCTACTCGGACAGCTACGACCGTACAATTAAATCGGCAAATTGCGCCAAATTGACAAATCGAAGAAAAAAAAAAATCCAACCGGTTGTATGGTTTAATTCAGTTTGGTATTGAGAAAATAAACCTGATTACAATTGGTTTGATTAGGGTATTAAAAGCAAAGTCAAACCGAGACCAAAGCTACTTGAAATTATGTGTATAATATTTTATATATAATATAATTATGTATTAAGTATCTTGAACTCGTCTCGAGCTCGTTGACTACGGACTACCTCGCCCCCTTGAACTCACTATCCCTGCAAGAAGTGTGATTTAATAGCAAGTATATCAAAGTCAATTATAGGCTTTGTATTGTCGAGCGATTCGTTAATAGTTCAGTTTTTCGGGTTCTCTCATTGAAGGGGCATGAATTAGCTCAAATTGAATGCAGTTGTTGAAGATTCTTAAATCCAATTGAAAGCTAATTCACATTCTTTAACAAGGAGAGGATAAAAGTTTTGGTTAGAAACTCGTGCGTATGAGTGTTACTACTAGTGTCTGGCCGTGCATAGCACGGGCCGAACATGAGCATTAGTGCCCAACATGAGTAAAATTTAAATTTGGGTATTTTCGCTCCAGTCTACTCAATACAGTTTCAGAACTTGTGAACAGCCCACGAGATCACAGGATTTGTGTATAAACTTCATAGTCAAGCGTCACCTAGGTAAGTAACACAAATATTTTATTTATAAACTTGAGTCTCTAACAAAAACTAAATAGATCTTAAAAATTTAAGAGGTACATGCACATTAGACAAATTGAGGAAGTGGTATTATTTTTCTTTTCATACTACACCTGTAGCTATGGAATGCCAATAAAGATGCCGTGCGTCTCTTCTACTTCCCTGCAGCATTGAGAAGATCTTAGAACAACTATTACATCAATATAAATTATGAAACATGTCAACTAAGACTATAATATTACTACCACCCGTTTTAGAAAGCGAGGTTCTATCGGAAACAACCTCTCTACCTCCACAAAGCAGGGGTAAGGTATGCGTATATTCCACCCTCCCCAAAACTCAATTGTTGAATTTCACTGTTGTTGTCAACTAAGGCAAATGATCATCATCTCTGCTAGCTTGACCATAACAAAATTTAATAACCTGATTTTGGGTGGATTGTATTCTAGGCCAGGAAAACAACCTTAAGAGCACAATTGAAGACCTAAGGCCATGTACCACTCTGAGTCCTTTAAATATTACACTCTGTACTTTTTCCTTGGCAATTGAGTTAGCATAGAAGATATGTCTCAAATAGCAGATTGTCAATATTTTCTCCAAATTACATTTCCGGTCCAAAGGAATCCACAAGAAAATAAGATGGTTTATGGATAAAAAGAGCATATGACTAATGATCAACTATCTAAGCAAACAAGTGAATCATCGTTAATGGAACGCACTCATTTAATCAATGTACAGAGAAGTCAATAAAGTAACCCGTTAAATTTTAAACTCTATACAGATGAGAAAGAAAACCAAACCTCAGTAAAAGAACATACATATTCAATGCCATAATCTTTCTTATTTTCCATAGGCTGAAATTCAGTTGCCATGGTCATTTATAGTTTCTGTGCAGCCATAATGCTCGGTAATGTTTTAATCCCATTGATCTTTTCTTATATATTTTTCATTACCACTATGCGAACATAAATTTTGCATCACAAAATTTCAACTCTTTCTCATCCATCCTTATAGCATAGATTCTCCAAATTCCTTTAATTACTTCAATCATAGTCAGAAGCTAATTTAAATCACTGCATTGTTATGAGTAATTGCAGACAATTGCATGTGTCAGGAACACTCACAAGTGATCTAGAGGGATTTATTGCTAAAGCATCTAGTTCACTATAAAAATGGTCATAGAATCCTTATCATAAGCAAAATACCCTGAGAAGATAAATGCAAGGATACATAGATTAACATACTACAAACTCAATAATAAGTTATGTACCCTCCAAATGAAAATCACTATGTTGATTGGATGTTATAATGGAGTATTCATAGAACATTAAGAGCCATTCAGAGCTTAATAGAATCTTATGTATTCAGCTATATATATGTCTAGGGCTCTCTGCAGTTTCTCCTTATCTTTCTTACACCCCCATCTCTATAGCCAAGATTTAAACTCATCCTAAGTTGGACACCGGACGTCTAGCATACAGATATGGTGTTAATCCAAGTTAAAAGTAAAGCAGTTACTCTAAGTTAAAAGTAAAACAGTAGGGTGTAGTTCACAAAACAAATTCCATGCCCTTTTCATTTGGCATAGGAGCTCCAAAAATATGTGTTCCAATAACATAGCCATACATCCTTGAAACTTACTCAAAAAAATCATAGGCATCCACAGGGGTGCACTCACCAATATAATAAGCAAAGGAACCTAGTAGGAAAGGTAAACTCATTACTCAGAACATGTATCATTGTCCGAAAGACCAAAAGTTTTTCAAGATTAAGAGGTCAGGAATTTTTTTAGCTCAACTTCATGGAAGATTCTTCTAAAACGCAGTTAATTCTAACAATTAGATGGTTCCTCTAAAAGATGATTTTGTTTCCAATCACATTACCAGATCATGCATCAAGCAATTCTATTTGTGTAGTAAGGAAAATGTCATAAAAAGAGATGTCAAGGTATCAACCCACCCACCCACCCCCTACCCCAAAGGTAAAGATCACTGAAAAAGGCCTTCTCTTTTGAACCGCCTGCACCAGAACCAAGCAAATATTCCTAGATTTGATATTAGACCCACAACCTTGATTGCAAATATGTTCTCACTTTTATCGGCAAGATTAAATTTTGTAATCCAATTTTCTTTTTATGTCAGTTAACTCTCCACTACTAATACAGGAGCAAAATACCCTTTAACATGCTTCACCAATATGTATTGGGAAAAATTGAGTTTATATTTATCGAAGTGATTGAAAGATGACATGTCATGACACGAAGGCTGGTCAAAGAATCATGATTAGCAAAGAGGCACGAGTTGCAACAGAGACGAGCAGAGGTACGAGCAGAGGCACAAGCAGATATTCAAAAGACTCGACGCTCGTACCTATTCAAATCTAAAAGTTAAGGAGAATGAATCTGACAGCACAAGAGAGTACCGATACAGTATTTAATAAGCATTAAATGCTGAAAACGTTAGAGAATTTGTATTGAGTTACAATGATTATGTAACGTAGCATTTAATGCCTTTAATTATCCATAATGACCTTATTAAGTCAAAGACAAAACGTATATCTTAAAGGTAGCTATAAAAAGGAGAAGACTGGTCATTTGTAAACACACGTAAATATCAACTGAACATACTGATTTACTTTGTTTTCTGTTATCTATGTTATTGTCAGCAAAATCAATTTCCTTTATTCATTTTTGATTATTAGTAACCCGAGTTCTTCTAAAAATAAGGTTTTGACCAAAATTTTACTTTTTGGTTAAATAAATTGGTTCCGTTACCGGAAATCTGATAATCTATTCTTTCTTAACCTAACCTTTTTTGTTGTATCAACAACCATGTCAAACGTTAATGACAACAACCAAGTAAACCAAGGAAACCCTCAACTCCAGGGGGATTCACAAGATGACTGCACCCCAATTCCTTCTCCACAAAGCTCCCCTCGGCGGTCTCGAGAAGGCACTCCTAATGGATCTCATTCAAATGCAAATGCTCAATTTGAAAACGAAGAAGCTATCAATGAAGCTTTGCAAAAGCTAATCGCTCAACAGGTCAATAAAGCTCTTGAAGCCTTTGCCAGTCAGTTACCTCTTGCACCACCAACACCAACTCCAAATACCAACACTTTGAAAAACCCTCGTTCTGGACTTGCTACTTCAGGCAGTGGTGGAATCCCCAGTGAGTCACGAGATAGAGAACCAGGTAACTTAGTTAATTCTGATTTACAAAATTTAGTATTGTCATTGCAGAAACAGCTCAAGGAGGAAAGTGACCGCATAGAGCAAATACCTGGAGTACCGCCTGTAATCAAAGGGATAGATATGGAAAAATATTCACAACAACCTTGGAAGCCAAGTGTTGCTCCCCTCCCAATTCCAAAGAAATTTAAAATGCCCGATATTCCAAAATACGATGGAACAACTGATCCACGAGACCACGTGACTGCATTCACAACTGGCGTAAAAGGCAACGACCTGACCAAACAAGAAATCGAATCAGTATTGGTCAAAAAATTCGATGAAACACTCACTAAGGGAGCATTAACATGGTATACTCTTTTACTCAAAAATTCCATAAATTCTTTTGCTGAGCTTGCAGATTCATTTATCAAAACACATTCGGGAGCTCAAAAAGTCGAAAAAAGAATGGAGGATATTTTCAAAATCAAGCAAGGGGACTCAGAGTTGCTTAGAGAGTTCGTGAATAGGTTCTAGCGTGAAAGAATGACGTTACCACGAGTACCAGACAATTGGGCAACTATAGCCTTCACTAGTAATTTGAATGAAAAAAGCTCAGAAACCACGAGGCAACTCAAAGAAAGTCTTCATGAATTCCCAGCAACATGGAATGACGTATACAACAGGTATAGCACGAAGCTAAGGATAGAAGAAGATATTATCTCACGGTCTCAAAAAGAGGAAAAGCTGAGTTCGAGACGAGCGGAAACAAAAAAAAGGTCCGGTAAAAACAGATACGAACCATACATGGTCCCAGCGGGAAAAGAATCACGATCAAAGCATGATAATTCAAGGTACGATCATATATCTAGAATTAGAGAATCGGGCTCATCATCGAGGTTTGGGAATGATCGTAACACACGAGAGTCACGGGATGATAATAGAAACTTGAAGGCACGATTTGGTGGTTATAATTTTAATGTGAGCACTTCCGAGCTCGTAGCTGTTTTAAGAAGCATGGGTGATAAGGTGCGATGGCCAAAAGAAATGAGATCAAATCCAAACAGGCACAATCCTGAACACCGGTGCGAATTTCACGACGATCATGGTCACAAAACGGCAGATTGTAGGTTGCTACAAGGTGAAGTTGATCTCTGTTGAAGCAAGGATATCTCACAGAATTATTCAGCGAGAAAGGTAAGCAAGCATTCATGAAGAATAGGCAGGAGCCCCCTAAACCGCCTTCTCCCAAAAGAACCGTCAATGTTATAAGCGGAGGAGAAGAAATCAATGACGTGACGTATACAGCAGCCAATAAAGTTTCCAACGTCACAATTACCCACGGGAAGCGGGTGCGGCATGTTTTAGAGGAAGAAAATATCACGTTTGATGATGCAGATGCGGATGGCGTATTAACTTCACATAACGATGCACAGGTAATACCTCTACTTGTACATGACACTAATGTGAAACGAGTTTTGATTGATCCAAGTAGTTCCGTGAACATTATTCTGCTAAGAGTACTACATGAGATGCAAGCTGAAGATAAATTAGTACCAAAAGCGCATACTTTGTCTGGATTCAACAATTCCAGCGTCGTGACGAAAGGGGAAGTAATACTTACTACATTCGCAGAAGGAGTTGTCAAAGATACGAAGTTTCAGGTGGTAGAGATGGAAATGGCTTACAACATAATTCTCGGGAGGCCATGGATCCACGAGATGGATGTCGTTCCGTCAACCTTACATCAAGTTATTAAATTCCCATCACCTTAGGGAATATGTCAAATCCGTGGGGATCAACAGACATCCAGGAGCATCAACTCCGTAGCAGATTCAAGTACGAGAAACGAAGAAAAATAACAATAATCCAGTTAAGGATACCACAACGCAAACCTCAACTGAACAAGGGCGAACAGATATGGACTCGAGGCCCGATTCCATTCAAGAACCAGAGGAAAACGAAAATATCAAAACAACCATTGAAGAGCTGGAGGCCGTAATATTATTTACACAATGGCCTGAAAGAAAAATCTACATAGGGGCCAATCTCAGACAAGACATGAAAGGTAAGTTGATTTGAATTTTTGAAAGCTAACGTGGATTGTTTTGCTTGGTCCCATTCTGATATGACAGGAATACCACCGGAGGTAACAAGTTAAATGAAGACCCGTCTTATCCACCCCCTCAAACAAAAGAAGAGAAAGCAAGGAGCTTTCAAAAATCGGGTGATTCAAGATGAGGTCCAAAAATTATTAAAGATAGATCTATCCACGAGCTAAAATATCCTAATTGGTTAGCTGTTTTAGGTCCACAAGTAGAGGTGAGTGCTGTTTTAGTTCGTGAACCCTAAGGTAAACAATCGCCAATTTATTATGTCAGCAAATCATTATTAGATGCGGAGACGCGATATCCTCAATTAGAAAAGCTTGCACTTGCACTAATCATGGCATCTAGAAAGCTAAGGCCTTATTTTCAATGCCATCCTATTGTCGTAGTAACTGGTTATCCATTACGCAATATATTACACAAGCATGAGTTGTCAGGTAGGTTAGCTAAATGGGCTATAGAACTAAGTGAATATGACGTCACATATCAGCCTAGAACTGCGATAAAATCTCAGGTATTAGCAAATTTTTTAGTTGATTTTAGCCGAGGAATGCAATTAGAAGGGAAAAAAGAATTACAGGTGTTCAACGGGTCTAATCCAGGAATTTGGACATTATTTACTGATGGCTCATCTAACGTAAAGGGAGAAGGTTTAGGAATTGTTTTGGTGCCACCTATGGGTGAAACCATTCGTCAAGCCATAAAATGTCATTCTATAATAACAATGAGGCAGAGTATGAAGCTGTGATTGCAGGTTTGGGACTGGCACGAGAATTTGGCATTAATCAAATTGTAATCAAAAGCGATTCATAGCTCGTAGTTAACCAAATGCTGGGAACTTATACAGCCAGGGAAGCACGAATGCAACAATACTTAGAAAAGGTACGGGATTTGCTTAGACAATTTCAAACCTGGAAAGTCACGCAGATACCAAGAGATGAAAATGTCGAAGCAGATGCCCTAGCCAATCTCGCATCTGCGGCAGACGTGGCGAGTAATGAAAATGCTTCTGTAATTCAATTGTTTCATTCGGTACTTGACCCAGACCAAAATGAGGTAAATTTCAATAACTTAACCTGGGATTGGAGAAACGAGATTGTTGCTTTTTTGCACTATGGTACCGTCCCTGAAGACAAGAAAAAAGCTCACGCGCTTCGGAAAAAGGCTACTCGATATTGTTTAATGCAAGGTAATCTTTATCGAAAAATGTTCGGTGGCCCCTTAGCAAGGTGCCTCGGGCCTTCTCAAACGGAATATGTAGTGAGAGAAATACACGAGGGGCATCGTTAAAATCACGCAGGGGGAAGATCGCTGATAAGAACCATGATTAGAGCAGGCTATTATTGGCCTAAAATGGAAGAGGAAGCAGAGAACTTCGTGACTAAATGTGATAAGTGCCAAAGATATGGTAACAACATGCATAGACCTGCAGAGCTGTTACATCCGGTCATTGCACCGTGGCCTTTTATGAAATGGGAAATGAATATCGTGGGTCCACTACCGCAAGCAAAAGGACAGGTAAAATTCCTACTTGTACTCACGACTACTTTACTAAATGGATAGAAGTAGGAGCATTTAAACAAGTACAGAAAGAGGAAGTCAGAGATTTCATTTGGCGAAAGATCATATGTCGATTTGGTGTACCAAAGGAAATCGTGTGTGATAATGACCCACAATTTATAGACGCTCAAATCACAGAATTTTTAGAAAGTTGGCTGATCAAAAGGATTACGTCCACACCTTACCATCTGGTGGATAATGGACAAGCTGAATCAACAAATAAAGTCATTGTCTAACAATTTGAAGAAACGATTAGAGGAATCTAAAGGCAATTTGCTACCTGGTGTTTTATGGTCGTATCGCAGGACAACAAAAACAAGCACAGGTGAAACATCATTCTCATTAGTGTACGGAGCTGAAGCCTTAATTCCGGTTGAGATAGGGGAACCAAGCACCAGGTATACGCAGGCGTCAGAAATATCTAATGAAGAAGAAATGCGCATAAACTTTGACTTACTTGAAGGAAGAAGAGAAGCTGCATTAATAAGAATGACAGCATAAAAACAAGTCATAGAACGATATTACAATTTACAAAGGCACGGCTAAGATACTTCAAGATTGGGGACTTCGTACTCAAGAAAGTTTTTCAATCTACAAAGTCAGCTAATGCAGGGAAATTAAGTCCTACTTGGGAAGCAATTCATGGTATTGCGTGGAAAGGAGCATACGAACTAGAAACAATTGATGGCAACATACTACCCTCACACGGAATGTTGTTCACCTAAAGAGATATTATTTTTAAGGAGTACCTACGGGCAGGTATCCTCATTTTAAAATTTTGTTTCTGAATTGTTAAAATTTTACTAACGATTTTAGATGATAGCAATTATTCTGATAGAAATTGATACGGGTTAAACAGTCTTCATCTATAATCGTACTTCCGAGTCCCCTATGTTTTTCCTTTTACAGGAAAAGGACCAAATAAGAGGAATAGTCAAGTGCTCGAAACTTCATACTTCAAAGCTCAAACACTTGGGGGACTATATGATATATACATAGAAAAATGTATAAAGAAGGCAAAGAAGATTGAGAAATAATCAAAAGTTCAAGCTTAAAAAGTCAACTCATTGAAAAAGTCAAGTGCGGAGCAAAAAGTCAAGTACAGAGCAAAATTACGAGCCAAAGCCAAAGAAAAACCTAGCCTATTTTAGTTAGGTTAAAAGGCAATGCAATGAAAACCTTGTGTATTATTCAAGTGAAACGAGGTTATGAATAAAAAACCTTGTGTAATATTCATAATACTGAAACAGATTACAAACAAAAACATTGTGTTTTACTTCCTTTTTTGAAATCTGTTGTAAGAAAAGCAGTTACGAAAAAGTTATAGAAGTTACCCAAATACATGTAAGATGTTATTTAAAGCTTGACAAAGTTCAAATAAAACTTGTCAAAGTTATTCCAAAAAACGTATGTATTCCTATTTCTTTTATCGTACATTAACACCGTTATGAAGTTGAGACGTCTTCTTCATTAAGTGTTGAAAAATAAAAGGGCCCTCTTTTATAAAATTCATGATTAAATCAAGTATTCATGAAGTTAATAAAAAACAGAAGCATTTTGGAAAAATAAAAATGCAAGTTATTCAGTAAGTTCTTAAAATATAAAGGCAAGAATAAACAAAACAGAAGTTTAAAAATAGCCACAAAAACTTCTTAGAATTAAAAAGGCTTTAACTAAGTATGAGCTTAGTCATAAACCAAAAGTTGTTTATACAGGTCTAGGGACTTAACATTTTCAACAAACCCTTAAAACAGACCAAGGATTACAACCAGATACCACCACAAAAAAGAAAAAAAGTCAAACATCATAAACTTTTCACTGAGAAGTTGAAAAACCTGAAGCAGGGTCATCAGCAGCAACATGCTCAACTTGACTCGAAGAAGTGGGGATACCCGTATCATCTTCAACATTTCCAAAAGCTTCAGCCACGGGAGAAGGAAAATCTTGACACTGCTGAGTCTTTTCAATAGTCTCTTTGATCTTGGCCAACTCAGACTCCAAATTAAAATTCTCCTGGCTAACTTCAACAAGGGTATCATGGCAAGAATTCAAAAACGCCCAACTCACTTCGATTGCGGGTTTATCTTCAAGGATCTTGTAATCTCTTTCCCAATCAGCAATTTCACTTTACAGCTTTTCATTTTCAGCCAAGGCAGTATCATAGGAAGTTTGAAGAGAAGTATTGGAACTCTCTAAGGAACGAATTTTGTCAGAAGACTCCCGGAGGTCTTCTTGAGCTTGAGTCAAAGTCTGCACGAGTTCACCATCATATGCTTCTTTTTTACCCAAGAGAGCCTTCAACTCTCTGATCTCTTCACTTGCCTTGGAAAGTTGCTCGGAAAAAGAGGTTTCCAGACGAGCCTTCTCCTTACCTGCTTGATTTGAAGAAGCTTTTTCAACCGCCAACTCTGAAGTCAAAACCCTCACCTGCTGCTCTAAGGTACACTTACTTTCTTCTAATGTCTCCATATCAATTTGAAGACTGTCACACTGTTCCTTCCAATTATCCGCCTCCACTTGGCGGTCACGCATTAATTGCTCTGAGAGGGTAACTCTTTTCATCATCTCCGTGCCAATTAAATTGACCTAAAAAAAAAGAGGGGAAAAATAAGAACTCTGAAAATAGAAAAAGGATAAAGTAAAGCTTGAAAAGGGGATACCTTTAAAGAAACATACACTATATCGTTCATCAAGGTCAAAGAACTGTGGCTATCAAGCTTAGCTCTTTCAACTGGACCAATCAAAGGCTTTAGCCACACGTCTGCTTGACCTGATTTCCTTAAAAGGTTACCCTCAGCAAGAACTTCAATGGTGACTTGCCTCATAGCACCCCTACTTGAGGAACCAACCTCAGTATGATGAACAGGTGGAGGGGGGAATTAATGAAGGAGGAATTGTAGAAACAGTCAAAATAGCCTGGGGAGGAACTGTAACAGCCACGACTGGCAAAGGAGAAATCACGGGAACGGGAGTAGAAAAAGAAGCAAGAGGTTCTTCATCAGAAACCGGGCCTAAACTTTCACTACCAAACCCGCAGTTAAAAAGCTGCTCAACAGAATCATGAGCAGCAGCGGGAACATCATCATCAGGAATCACCACCGGGGCTTCAACAGACTCGGTAAGAGGAATAGAATGGGGGGAAGATACTTCATCATCAGAAATGATACGTCTACGAGCCCGTGGCCTTGTTACGAAGGAACCCCCATCTTACTCTTCTTCAGAGTCTTGGTCATCAGCAACTTTTCTTTTCGATGAAGAGCCCAAAATTATCTTTTGGCCCTTTCCAAGGAAATACGAGAAGCTACGACTGCCTCACCACTAATCCCTTGAACTGCAAATCCTAATAGAAAGAAGGATTAAAATATGTTCAGAAAAAAGCAATATAATAAAAAAATTTAAAAAAAACACTTATCATGAGTTTTCACTTTCCAACCAAATCGTTGGAAAGAGTCTTCCAAGATCTACCCTCCATTGGAGGAGTATTCAACAGCTTTCCTACCCAACCACAGAAATTGGGAATTTCGTCAACAATTCCCATGGTTGCTGGAAAAGAAAAAGAAAAATTAGGATAATAATCGTCAAAATTGAAGAAAAAAGGTACGAGAAGGTTATTAAAAAAAACTCACGTGCAAAATTCCACTTCTCGGAGAAGGGAACATTTCCATCACCCACCAAACCAACAATGGGGGCAGCAACAAACCTGGCGTACCAGCCACGGTCTCTGTCATCCTCTGGACTGACCAGAACTCTTTTGCTCCTTGCTACTAAAGTAAAAACACCGTGGCGAAAGAGTCTGGGGGACTAAAGGTTGAATTAGATGGGAGAAAGTAAAAGGCACACCGGCCATATTAGTCAAATGCCTCAAACAAGCAATAACCCTCCACACAATAGGGCCAATCTGGCCTAAACCGACGTCGAAAAAATGACAGAATTCTAGGATGACAGGATCAATAGCAGGTTTGAATCCTAAGGTGAAAGGATATGTATAAACAAAGAAAAATCCAGTTAAATAGGAGGTGATTCTTTGATTCGCATTGGGAATTACGATGGGGAAGTCATGACTCCAATGGCAGTCTTTACGAACTAAAGAAATCAGACCTTCAGTGATCTGAGTTGGGTAGATATCAACACGATCTAAAGAGGACACTTGATTTTTAAGGGACTCTCTATCATTATAGAAAGATAGCTCCGCAGGAACTATTTCCTCCACTAAAGGTTCACGAAGAGGTTCAGAGGATTCCTTACCTCTAGAAGAAGAACTTTGTGAAAGAGAACCTCTGGTTCTAGAAGAGGGGCTGGAGATGAAGGAAGAAAAGAACCACGTATGGAGGAAGACCCTAAATTACGTAGTTTACCTCATCTTCTACTCCTACTAAGGGCAAGAGGAAAGTTATCAACTATGGGACTCTCCTAGGGTTAGGGTTTGATGAAGACATGACAGTACGAGGAAGATGAAGGACGAGAATTGAATATTCTGAAAACTTTACAAGGAAGATGGAAACAAGAATTGAATAGTCTGAAAGCTTTAAACTTTATGTGAGAGAGACAAAGATGAAAACTACATTTATACTAAGAAGCAACTGTCAAAGGAAAAGGTGCAATGATGGAAAGGTCATAATGAGAATTGTCGCTTCGTAATTGGTGTAGCTGTAAAAAGGCCTTAAAAAGCGCTGCAAAGTCGCAGAACCAATAAAAAGATGCCGCGTGTAATAAGCATTAAATGGAAGTGACAATTGAAGCGTCGATTCTATAATAGCATTAATGGCGGCAAAAATCCCGCTTTAACAAAATCCACTTCCCAAATATTCAATTGATGAATAAATGGCAAGTGGGGGGACTATTTGTATTGGGAAAAATTGAGTTTATATATATCGAAGTGATTGAAAGATGACATGTCATGACACGAAGGGCTGGTCAAAGAATCATGATTAGCAAAGAGGCACGAGTTACAACAGATACAAGCAGAGGTACAAGTAGAGGCACGAGCAAATATTCAAAAGACTCGCTTGTACCTATTCAATTCTAAAAGTTAAGGAGAATAAATCTGACAGCACAAGAGAGTACAGATACAGTATTTAATAAGCATTAAATATTAAAAACGTTAGAGAATCTGTATTAAATTACAATGATTATGTAACGTAGCATTTAATGCCTTTAATTGTCTATAATGACCTTATTATGACAAAGGCAAAACGTATATCTTAAAGATAGCTATAAAAAGGAGAAGGCTAGTCATTTGTAAACACACGAAAATATCAGCTGAACATACTGATTTACTTTGTTTCTGCTGTATATCTTATTGTTAGCAAAATCAATTTCCTTTATTCATTTTTGATTATGAGTAACCCGAATTCTTCTAAAAATAAGGCTTTGACCGAAATTTCACTTTTTGGTTAAACACAACACTAAACAGATTTAGCTTTTAAGGAAGCTGTTACCTTTTTTCAATTTCATTCTCGCTTGACATGCTATAATGAGAAGCTATTTCTTTTCACCTGTGTATAGCCACAAAAGGCTCTTAGGTGCAAAAGCCAGCCAATACCAGTAAAAACAAAAGAAAGAAAAACTTACTCATTACTAACCGGACAAGGCAAGAATGTTGGAGCACAAAATGAATGACATATTCTTCGCGAAATTGCAGTCATTCTTGGCCTTAAATTGAACAACCATAAAATAGCAATACAAAATCCATTGACAGAAAGTCCAATTTTGCCATGCTTCTGCTACTGTCAACTCATTGTCAACAGAATATAAAGCTCTAGAGCATCTAAAAGATGTCTGTTCTGCCTCCGCCGTTGCTTGACAGGGATCCTCTCAGGGCTAGAGAGAAAGACAGAGAGATTAGAGAGATTTCCTACTCTGAAGACAGGCAAGCTCATGTAGTACCCAAAATTACCATTAGTTTTGGCCTTTTGGGTAGCAAGAAACTAACCACAAAAGAAATTAGTAGAAGAGCAAGGTACTAATGTCGCCATAACCACAAAATACACGCATTTAAAGCTAAGAACACAAGTATCTTTATCATATAGATTCGACTATTACAAATAGAGAAAGCATATCACCTGCTGATAAATTTAAATAACCTGCAAATCAACAGTAAAAGGAGCATCCATATCTTCCATCTTGGATGCAAGCTATAAACAGCTCGTAACTAACGACCGAAAACCAAAAAAGCTCGTAACCAGCTTTCCTTCTCTGCAAAACCAAAAAAGCAATGCATCAGGCAATCATCTATATTGAAGAATATTATAATTGGAAGACAAATTGCATGAATCTATGTTAGAATTGTAGCAAATTCATATATATATATATATATATATATATATGAGTAGTTTGTTCAAATACAAAAACAGAGCACTCCAAACCCATAATGAATATGAGCCTACAAAGCACAAAAGGCAAAAATCAAATTGAGAAAACTATTAAATATTTTTCATATTGCATTCCATTTAAGAACAATAGAAACACTACCCCTAGAAAGTGGATAAACATAGAGAAATCACATTCTATGTTCAAGTGCTGCAGAAAATAATAAGAAGAACCAGCTGATAGATGACTCCCAATTTCAAGAAAAAGCTGAAAGCGTAATAGAATACAACATCTAAAAGAATAAAAAGAATTACTTCAACATAGTTGATCTAAAGGCACGAAGTCCTAGTTTTTTTGGCCATGCAATCACAAATTAAAAGTTAATTCACTCAAACAAATTAAGACACATTCACTCGAACAAATTAAGATACACAACATTTAAGAAAAGGAAAATCAGGAAAAAAATCAAGTAGATGACAATGTAATTCTACATACCAACTTCTCAATTGTACTCAACTTTGGAGAAATATCTCTCCTTTAATATATGTAAGATGTCATCACTTACACTTGCCAAATCAATGGATCTTCTGATCTTTCACTGTCTAAGACAAAGCTTTTTAACGCAGTTTTGAACAGTTTAATTGTCTATAGAAAGCAAAGACCCATTACAATGAAAGGACATAAAAAAGCCTTCATGCAAATGTACCAAACCATGAAATTGAAAGAAATTGTAACAGTTCCCGAAAAAAGAAAGGCGAGGGAGACGAACGGAATAAAAAGTGAAGTATATGGGAAATAGAAGTAATAGTCAGTTGTCCAAGACAAATGAAACTGCTAAACATGTGTCACCTAGAAGACAAAAATGAGAGGGCTGCAATTGATACCAAAATACCCTTGAAAAATAATCCCAATTCCTAAATTACCCATGTTCGTACAGTTAAACTCCCGTTTCTATATATTAGCAATATGCCTGGTAGTTGTGGTTTGATTAAAAAACACAATGCAACGGGAAATTATGTAAAATCTATACTCGGGCGAAATATGTAACAACTAATTCGATCATGACTACATATCGTGTAGCAAATTAACAGCCACAAAAGAATAACTACACGTCAGTTTGGACTGTATATGACTTTTCCTGTTTGTATATAAAATTAGTAGCAATACTACAATAAAAATATAGGCAAACTAAATATATTTCCGCATTATTTCCAGATAATAGATCTCTATGTAATAGAACACCTACAAAAAAGGAATGAAACTACAAAATTATTCCGTACTTGAGGCATATAGTCAAACATCTTTGCTGCCTCAAAGTTCTTCCCTCTTCATTACATATTTCTTCCACGAAGAGTTGAAACAATCAACCACAAGCAAGAAAATATTCAATAAGAAACGTGAAGACAGAGTAAAGAGAATATATTTATATCAAATAATAAAACTTACACACAATGTACTAAAAAGTAAAGCAAAAACGCAAGGAGAATCCCAGAGACAGAATGACGATAAGATAAAAAATACAATCACATATTTACATGCCAATCAAGAAATAGCAGTTAAAAACAAAGGAAAATTCAAAAATTCGAGAAAATCCGAAACAAAATATAGAATATTTTTGAAATAAAACTAAAATGCAAGGCCAAAAGAAGGAGAAAGCAAAATAAAAGCATAAGATGGGTTAGAGAAAGAGAAAAGTAGTTTTTCAAAATGGAGACTTACTTTGTATCTTACCCATCTTCTTCAGATGCATGTGCAGAGCTGTTGCAGATGAATGTGCAGAATCAGTTAGAAGAAGAGCCAAAGCCATAGGAATTTCTAGAATTACTATAAGAAAATTTGATAAATTTTCCGGGATTCAGTAGTAAAATAAGGAAGATTGATGAAAGATAAATTGACAGTAGAAATTTGAAACATTGTTGGCCCAATTTGTGCAAAACCGATTAAAAATTAGAGGCAGTAGAAATTTCTAGACTGCACGGTAAAGCCTCCCCTTGGGAGAAGTCATGTAAGGCGCAATAATTTGTTGTACACGTGTTTTCTTGTAAGAGATTGATGACCGAATTACCAATTTGCCCCTATATGAACTTGTAATTATCAAAGGTCTCACAAGTGGGTCTGGGATGGCTAGTGTTAACGCAGACCTTACCTCTGCCCGGAGGGAATAGAGGAGTTGTTACCAATAGACTATTGGCTCAAGAAGATGAAAAGAGATAAAATATCAGTACCATCAACAAAAACCATAGAAATAATAACGACATCACAAGAACCAGTAACTAGATAAAAAGCAAAAATAATAACTTGTAAATAAGGCCCGACACTATAAAAACGAAAGAGTAGTGTGAACACAACATTGACCACTAGCAGTCTAAGACTAAATCCTATCAGCCTAACCTCAACTGGTAGACTAAATATGCTCAATTGCCTCATAACCTACAACCTTAATACTCGACCTCTACAGCTTCCTACCAAGGGCCATGTCCTCGGAGATCAGAAGTCTCGCCATATCCCGTCGGATCACTTCTCTCCAATATTTCTTAGGCTGCCCTCTACCTCTCCTCGTACCCACCAATGCCAACCGCTCGCACCTCCTTACCGGGGCATTCGAGCTTCTCTTCTATACGTGCCCGAACCATCTGAGTCTCGCTTCCCGCATCTTGTCATCCATGGGAGTCACGCCCACCTTCCCTCGAATATCTTCATTCCCAATCTTATCCATCCTAGTGTGCCCACACATCCACCTCAACATCCTCGATTTCAGCTACTTTCATCTTCTGGATATGTGAGTTCTTAACTGGCCAACACTCAGCCCCATACAACATGGCCGGTATAACCACCGCTCTATAAAACTTATCTTTGAGTAGCGGTGGCACTTTTTTGTCATACAAGACTCCATATGCTAACCTCCATTTCATCCATCCCACCCATATATGGTGTGTGACATCCTCGTCGATCTCCAAATCCCCCTGGATAACTAACATAAGGTACTTGAAACTGCATCTCTTGTAAGTGACCTGTGATCTAAGCCTCGCGTCCATGTCTGCTTCCCTCGGCTCGGCACTCAATTTACACTCAAGATATTCCGTCTTCATCCTGCTCAACCTGAAATCCATAGACTCAAGGGCCTGTCACTAAACCTCCAACCTCTCGTTAACGCCACTCCGCGTCTCGTCAATCAAAACTATGTCATCAGCGAAGAACATACACCATGGTACCTCTTCTTGAATATGGTGTGTCAGTGCGTCCATCACCAGGACAAATAAGAATGGGCTGAGCGCAGATCCTTGGTATAACCCCATAACAACCTGAAAATGCTCAGAGTCGCCTCCCACTGTCCTAAACCGAGTATTAGCTCCATATTACATGTCCTTAATCGCCCTAATGTAAGAATCTGACACATCTTTAGCCTCTAGGCATCTCCAAGGAACCTCTCTAAGAACCTTGTCATATGCTTTCTCCAGATCAATAAACACCATATGCAGATCCTTCTTCCTATTCATGTATTGTTCCACCAACCTTCTAATAAGGTGGATATCTTCCGCAGTAGAATAACCCGACACGAACCCGAACTGGTTGTCTGATATAGACATTGTCCTCCTCACCCTTGCTTCTACCACGCTCTCCCAAACTTTCATGGTATGACTCATTAATTTGATACCTCTATAGTTGTTGCAACCCTGGTTGTCACCTTTGTTCTTGTATAACAGAATCACCATACTCCACCTCCACTCATCCGACATCCTCTTTGTCCTGAAATAATATTATACAATTCAGTTAGCCACTCCAAACCTGTTCTACCCACACCTCCAAAATTCTACCTGAATCTCTTCAGGCCCCGGTAGCTCTGCCCCTGCTCATCTTACTCATAGACCCCATGAAGTCCTCAACCTTAATGCGACTACAGTACCCAAAATCGTGGTGAATCTCGGAATGCCCCAACTCGCCTAGCACAATATCCCGATCCCCTTCTTTATTTAGAAGTTTATGAAAGTAAGTCTGTCATCTCCACAATCTGGGCCTCTCCCATCAATACTCTACCGTCCTCGTATTTGATGCACCTCACTTGGTCCAAATCCCGAGCTTTCCTCTCTCTCGCCTTAGTCAGCCGGAATAATTTCTTCTCCTCGCCTTTGGCCCCTAGTTCCTCATGCAGATGACCAAAAGCCGTAGTCTTGGCCTCTGTGACCGCCAACTTCCTAGCTACTTTATACCTTTTTCTGTCTGCACTCCTCTCTACCTCGCATGTGCTCTCTACTAACTTCACGTACGTCGCCTTCTTTCCTTCCACTTTACCTTGGACCACTTCATTCCACCACCCATTGCCTTTGTGCCCGCCAGCGTAATCATTCGAGATTCCCAATACCTCTCTTGCCGCCTCCATTATATAATCTGCCGTCAACGATCACATAACACTCGCGTCCTCACTACTCCTCTAGGCTCCACAACCGATAACCTCCCTTCCAACTCCCGAGCTTTAACATTAGGAATGTTAACTATTTTGTCTAGTTGATATAATTCAACAAAATAACACATTGCTTCTCTGTAATTCATGAAAATTACGGATGGGTTCGATAGTTGACCTGTACATGGGTTACCGAAAATATCCTTGTTAATGTCAATGACTTTAGAATGTCATGAGCAGATAATAAAGAATTTTAGCTGCTTTTGGAAAGAGTTTTTGATCTTTCTTCAATTTTCATCCAACTTTGTGTGTGATTAAACAATTTTTTTTAAAAAAAATAATCACTTCATCCAAATTGTTTGGCATTTTCTAGGGTATGCTTCACAAAAATCAAGCAAAGGTTGTGAGATGCTTCACATCGAATCAAAAAAAAAAAAACGCCCCAAAACCCCCGAAAAAATCGATAAATCAAGAAAAAAATGAAACGAATTATGTTGATTTGGTTTATTTATAGATATAGAAAACCAACACAAATGGGTTAATTTAATAAATAAAAAATTCGAACCAATCCGATTTATGCATACATCCTACAGATAACCTTAAATGAAATATATTCCTCCGTTCACTTTTACTTGTCCACTATACTAAAAATGCATTTTCATTTTTACTTGTCCATTTTAACGAATCAAAAGAAAGATAATTTTTTTCTTCTTATTTTATCCTTATCATTAATTACTCATTTCCAAAATTATTTCTCAAGACTCTTGGAAATGATATCATTATGAGGTTATAAGGTAAAATACATATTATAATTATTATTTCTTAAGGAGCGTGAAAGTTCAAAGTAGATCACTAAAAGTGAACAAAGGAAGTAATATATAGTGAGATTTTAAATAGTCGATCCAATCAACTTGAAATTGGGATATAATTTTTGTGGTTACCACATGGAGCTTGGAAATAATGAAGAAGTATCACGCAATTCTGGAAAGATCTATTAGTCTTTGATCGGGGTGTACAAACCGAAAAGTCAAACCAAACCGATTAAAAAATTCGATACGATTTGGTTTGATTTGGTTTGGTATTGAATAAAAAAATCTGAACCAACCCGACATATAAATATATATTTTTTATATATATTATTTAATATTTTATATAAAAAAATTTTTAAAAAAATATCTAGAAATATTTGGAATTCTCTTGCGGGATATAAATTTTAATAGAATATGAAGTGCTCCATATTTATTGACCTTAAATAATGGTTTGTATGATCAGTTTCTTATCAAGTGTTACTGAAATACGTCTATTTCTTTGTTCTTACATATTCATATCATATGTTAAG
>MU725586.1:8070-20371 GCA_026770625.1 Nicotiana glauca
TCAATTTCACCCTTATTGTTTATTAATTAGTCAATTACTAACCTGTATTTATGGAGAATTACCCTTATTTCCCTATCTAGAACATTCTATCTTGGTACATTTCCCATCTTACCCCCACTTCTCTAGAACATCTACCCTTTTAACCTTTTCTTTGCGCCAAATTACCCTTACTCCCCTAGGTTTATTACAATTAAGCCATTTAATGTTCCCAAGTCTGCCCCTACTGCTTAAGATTTATCACAATTAACCCTTTTCATGTTTCCAATTCTGCCCTCATTAATTTTAATTAACTTCAGAAACAGCCAAAACTAGGATTCAATTCTAATATCAAACTAATAACAAAACAAAAATTATCAATTTTCAGAATCAATTTAAGGACTAATTATGACCAATAAAAATCTATCCATTAATTCCTTTAAACTCTAATTTCTAATTAATATCAGTCTTAAAACAGTCAACACAGAAATTATTGAAAAATTATTAAAGTCTATTAATCGAAAAATTCTAATAACTAATTACTGTCAATGGTTTCAGAATCACAACTATTGATATGGCTAAACATTGTCAACAAATTAACTACTAAAAAAATAAAACTTATGCTAATCAACCCCGAACTCAAAGCTACTACTGATATCTAATTAATTTCAACAATTAGAGGCTAATATTTTCCTAAAACTAGATTCAGTAATCTAAAAAAAAAAAAAACAAGCTAGAGAGCAATAAAAAAAATCAAAAGAAAGAACGAAATAGCAAAACTTAGCTTTTCAGTCTTCAATTTACTCAGGCAGTCTCTTTTTGATCTTTATTATCTTTTCCTTCTTTTCCCCAGGTTCTTTTTTTTAGACAGCCTCGGCGATTTTCTTGAACTGGCAGACTTACATTTTCCTTTGAACCCTTTTTCAATGATTTTTGTGGCTTGAAAGTTCAGGAATAGGACTAAGGACCTAAAGAGGGATATCTGGTGGAAATTTGGCATGATTTGGATGAAGGGTTGTTCGCCTACGGTAGGGTTCTGGCGAGTTTAATTCAGATATTAGACAGGATAGAGACTTATTTGAGGAAAAAAAAGTAGAGGGGTGGGAAGAGGAGGCTGGGGTAGTTCTAGGGTGTTAATGGCGGAGGGATTGACATAACTATGGCTTCCCGCAGGTAGGGTTCCGACGGGGCGGCGGGAGAAAATAGGGCGGCTGAACACTAACATGGGAGATGATATGATTTTTATGAATTTTTATGTATTTGTGTATCTATTGTATTAAAATTATATCAACCCCTCCCCCAACCGTTGGATTAAGCATTTTTTAACGACTGAGATCTTGGACGCCAAACGGCGTCGTTTCGGTAATTCCCGGACTAGACCGGGTGATGATTTTTACTTGGGCCTGGACTGGCGGCCTGAATATTGTTTAATCTGGGCTATGCAATTTCGGCCCCATTTGAAGCATTTTCTCATTCATTTTATAAATTGTTTCTTCTCATTTTAAAATTGCTATTGTTTATTATTTTTTCATTTTGTATTTTTGTATTTTGTATTTTTTGTATTTTTTGTATTGGTATTTTTTCTGATGTTTGTAAAACTAAAATAAAACCTTATTAAACTAATTAAATCCTAATTAAACTATTTAAATTTTAAAAATTAATTGTCAACTAAAAATGCCTAAGAACTATATATATTTTTTTAAATTTTCTTTTAAATTGTTCTAAAACAAATTAATACCTACTTAATGTAGAATTAAATTCCTAAATGCATATTATTATTTTTTGTATTTTCACATGCACAAATAACATGCAGACAATTAACACAAAATCCATAAAAATTGTAAAAATAAGAGAAAAATTGTTTCGTTTGAATTTTATGGGAATAAACTCATATATAGGGTAAAAATCACGTGCTTACAGCTGCCCCTCTTTGCCCGAAAACACGAAGAGTTTTCGTGCAAAGATAAGTGAGCAACTATGAACGATTTTTGCCCGTTCTAGTATTCCGTTGTGAAGCATATTGAAAGGTTTTGACTGCACCCTACTTCAGAGGTTGCCTACATATCCTGGGCTAAACAGGAATCAGGTCAGTGTAGTTCAGGAATGTCTGGTAGCTGGGACTACCAGGGACTGTGATCTCACTGCTGTTGCTGTTGTTACTGTTGTTACTGCTGACTGACCCTTTTACCATGGTAAAATAAAAGAAGCTAGCCTAAGCTATGACCTAGGAGTTACAAAAAATCCTATCTATGTCTTCCAACTTGTTCTCGTGTTGCCTTGAACTTGTATCTTGTATTCTTCCAACGACATTCTTGTTATTGCCTTGATGATGTTTAACCACTTCAATTTTGAACATATGTGTCCATTTTCCAGGTGGGCTCCTGCTTGCTGTATTTGAAAAATATTCCTTTTATTCTTCAGGTGGGCTCCTGCTTGCGATTCCTTTTAAAACGTATTCCCTTGTTCTCCAGGTGGGCTCCTGCTTACGAAAAACAAACAACCAAAGAAAATTTTCTGCCCCAGTATGGTGACTGGGCATATCATGTTAACAGATATTAAAATTCAAATCTAATATTCAGATTGTACTTCCCTTATTTTTCAGGTGGGTGCCTAGTTCTCGTTTGTAAAGGTATTCCCTTATTTTTTTTTCCAGGTGGGTGCCTGGTTTCTAATTTGAAAGATGTTCCCTTGTTTTTCAGGTGGGTGCCTGGTTTCTAATTTGAAAGATACTCCCTTGTTTTTCAGGTGGGTGCCTGGTTTCTAATTTGAAAGATGTTCTCTTGTTTTTCAGGTGGGTGCCTGGTTTCTAAACTTAAAAGATATTCCCTTGTTTTTCAGGTGGGTGTCTGGTTACTAAACTTAAAAGATATTCCCTTATTCTACAGGTGGACGCCTAGTTACTAAACTTAAAATATATTCCCTTATTTTTCAGGTGGGCGCCTGCTTACTAAACTGAAAATGTATTCCCTTATTTTACAGGTGGGCGCCTGCTTACTAGACCTAAAATGTATTCCCTTGTTCTACAGGTGGGCGCCTGCTTACAAACAACCAACAAACCGAAGAAAATTTTATGCCCCAGTTTGATAACCGGGCTCTAAATCATTTTACCAACTATTATAAGAATTTTAAAAACTAAGTTCTATTATCAGGGAGGTCCTGACCAATCCTAACTATCTCTTCTACAAATGTTTACTTCATTGTATTTATTATCAAATGTCTTAAACCATTCCCCATTATCCAGGAGGGTCCTGACAATTTCTAACAATTATGAATTTACCCTATCTCTTCCAAAAGCATTACTAACTTGTTATTAAAGGTCTTAACTACTCCCCATTATCCAGGAGGGTCCTGACAACTTCTATTACAATTTTTACTATATTTTTATTCTTAAAACTACGTCCCATTATTCAGGAGGGTCCTGACAACTTTTCTTACAATTTCTACTATATTTTGTTTTTTTAAAACTACATCCCATTATTCAGGAGGGTCCTGACAACTTTTCTTATAATTTCTACTATATTTTGTTTTTTAAAACTACATCCCAATTTTCAGGAGGGTCCTGACAACTTCTACAATTTCTACTAAGTCCCATTATCCAGGAGGGTCCTGACAACTTTTATTACCACTTCTACTATATTTTGTTTTTTTAAAACTACATCCCATTATTCAGGAGGGTCCTGACAACTTTTCTTACAATTTTTACTACGTCCCATTATCTAGGAGTGTCCTAAAAACTCCTAGTCATACCTGTTTGGGTGCCGCCTCTCTTTACGGAGGACTTCTCCGCAACTTCTACCCCTGTTTCAATCAAAGCGAATCTTGTCAGTTTTAAATGTGGTGGTTGGTTTGTGGCCTTGAACTTTGATGACGATTGTTCTTTCACTTCCCCTGATAACTGATTTCCACTTGAATGTCTTGCCTGTATATCCATTTTTCCCACCTGTCCTTGTCACATAAAATACTTCTTCTCTGTTCAAACCCGCATCCCTTACGGCCTATCATTTATCAATTTCTACTGTTCATGAATCTCAAAACACGGCAATTGCCATCCCCCTCAAAGTGTATGTTGTTCTTTCTTGACGGATCCCACTTACTCCGATCCTGAAGTCTATTGTTCCTTCACTGATTTCATTTGAAAACCTTAGTCGTTTCTTGACTGACCCTTTCCTTTGTCAGAATATATACTTCCTCTTCGTCCGAACCCCATATTTCTATTTGTTGTATTGTTCTCGAATTGATACTTGCCAACCTTAGTGTCTCCCATGAACCCCAAAGCATTTTTAATTGTTACCAACTTCATTGCACATGTTTTTATTTTTTTTATTTTTATTTTTTATTTTTTTTTTCTTCACCGGCCTTGCCCTTGAAGTCTATTGCTCCATCGCTAGCCAGGATAACTCTGATTTCTTTTTGGGAAAATTTTGATTGTCATTGGTGTACCACTCTCTGTCGATCATATCCCGGGAAATTCTTTGATCTGTTCACCCTCCAACTTCATATGTTGTGTTGTTCACATATCGAGCCTTTATATTTCGAGCATATTGACGGCGGGCCACTCAATCTTGTCTGACATTTTTCCTGACTTATGACAATTCGATGTGTTGGCCAAATCCCATCTCGTGCAATTGGAAAGTTTGATGGCAAATTTTGAAGTCATTTCTTTACTTGTTATGACTCAACAAACTCAATAAGAGGGAAAGACAAGGTAGGAAGAATAAAGTGAAAGAAAAATGGGGAGAGACGATTCCTAACATGAAACCTTACAGAGTAGTAACTCGTTGGATGTATATACTGACTCTAGTGATTTTGACATGCACTTGCAGCCTTTTTGTATAGCAAATCTGATGTTCATCTCTTGTTGTAATAATTTTTTTTCGTGAAACTGATCTTCAATGCTCCATTTGCCCAATTTGATTCATAATCCTTAGTCGACTTGTAGTACCCATAGGTTTTTCACCATCAAGCCTCTCTTATTTTGATTTTCTCTCAACTCACTGTCGCCTTACGGTGCCTGTGGGGTTTTCACCAATAGGACTCTCTCATTTTGATTTCTCTCATCTTGGGGTCCCGTGGTGGTTTTCATCATCATGACTCTATAATCCTTCATTTTCCTGGAGTGTTGCCCCTGATGTGATTCTCCTTTACTCGATTGACTCAGGATTTCTTGAAGATTGATCGGAAGGTCTTTCTTTGGACCGTAATGTGGCTTTTGGATGGGTTTTGAAAGAAGGGTGTAAAGGCTCAAAATATTTCAATGTGGGTTAAAGAATTACAACTTTCGGAATCCTATTTCTTCAACAATCATAACTTCTGCCCCAGTTTCATTTTTAGGGATTCTTGGATTTTCCTTCCGTTGTGACTGAACCTCAGTGAGGCTGCCTACGTACCCTTTCGGGATCAAGTCAAACGTAGTTCAGGCATAAAATCGCTTCATTTTTTGCGATCCTTCCTTCCATTCTTCTTTTCTTTTCATCTTCTTTTCTTTTCTCTTTTCTCTTTTCTTTCTTCTTTTTCTTTTCTTCTTTCTTTTTTTTTTCTCTTTTCTCCTTTCTTTCTTCTTATTGTTCTTGTTTCTTCCCCATTCAATCCTTGAGTTCTGTTATTGATTCCGAAAGAGGGATATGAAAGAAAAATATAACAAGGCTCAAAGGGATAACAATGGATAAAGTATTTGGATAGCAGAACAAAATGCCTTCGTCATTCCAATCTCCAAAAAGTACAAACTACATAGTTAAACACCTTTCGACTGATTCACATATTTGCATTCTGCATTTGCTGATTCTTAGTGCCATTGGGCAACAATCTCACTTGATTCAGGCTTCAAAGTATTTAAACTAGTTTCACTTGATTCAGGCTTCAAAGTATTCCAATATGTTTTATTTCTTCCGAGTACCCTTACATCTCCAACATTGTTTCGTTGTAAAACTGACTTTTAAACCAGGCCGAGAATTATGTGCATGTCATGTCACTAAAATCAGTATGAAAATAATTGTGTAATGATTAGAAATGGAGTGACTAGAAATGTCGAGAAACAGAGAATTGTATTATACTAATGGGTTGAAACAACAAAACGAACAGACTAGACTAGAATTACAAACCTAGGTGGCACTAAACAAGCTTATTACTAAACAAAGGTAGAAGGGATTGACCCTCAAGACAGTGTCTGGATTGCAACCCTGAAATGACTCGAACAACAAAAGTGACACCCAAAAAAAACCACCAAAACTCCACTCTGGGTGACTGAGAGATGAAGCGTCTTCCCAATTGCCACGACCGGTATCATAGCCACTGAGTTTCACATCAATATTGCCAAAACTGTTATTGACTTTGATCAACAAATTTCCCAGATAAATCGCAGGCTCCTTGCCCTTATTACTTACCATAATTAATCCTTCTCGGATCATTCTTTCTATTTCCCTTTTCAAAGAACGACAGTCTTCAATGCTATGCCCCTGGACATTAGAGTGGTACATGCATCTTATAGTAGGATCAAAGCCTTTCGCCTTTGGGTCTGGAGTATATCCAAGGAGTGATTTAATTAGACCGACTCGTTTTAACTTTTCAAACAAGCTTGTGTAGGATTCGCCAATGGGCGTAAAATTGTCCCTTTGCCTCTGTTTCTCTCCATGCCTCCATTTTCCAGTATTGTTGAGTGCTTGAAAGTGATGAACACGATAGTTTCGGGCTATTGGTGCCGGTTTCTAGGAGTGGCTTGGTAATGGGGCCAATGGCCGGGTGTTATTTGGTAGATAGTGTGGCTTTTATGGGATTTGGGGACGTTCACGGGGTCGGTATTGTGGTTGGGAACGTTTAGCAAGAACAACCACCGGACCTTGTTGTTGGCGGAGGCTATGACTTGGTGGTTTAACAAAATATCGGGTATTTTTTGGGGGATTGGTTTGGAGTTTATTTTGAGGTTGAACGGGTTTGGAAAGAACAATTATCGGACCTTGTTGTGGATGGGACTCGGCAACATCTTTTTTATCAATGGCAGGATCATCTCGAGCAACCTGCTCATTCCACTTGAACCATAAATCCTTAAAACTCTCCTTGGGTTTCTTTTCAGTCTGGGATGAGGAGGAGCAATTTGGGGTAATGTTTTTATTGTTCTGAAAATGTCGCACAAAATCTTGAGACATGTCACCTAATGTGTGCCATTTGCCAACATCGTGACGATTATACCATTCTAAAGCTGCCCCAGTCAAACTTTTACTGAAGTATGCCACCAACAAATCATCTTTATCCCCGACACTTTTCATTTCATCACAATAGACCCTCAAGTGAGTTACCGGATCTCCAATTCCATCGTACACGCTAAAACTCGGCACTTCAAACTCCATAGGCAAGGGAATGGCGGGGAACACAGAAGACTCTTTGTGAGACATGTCACCCAGGTCCTCTTTTGGCTTTATGGTTATTTCGTCTCGCCCTACTTTTCCTGTGACCTTTTCATTTCCATTATGAAGCTCATCCCAAGGGTTCTTTCCATGTTTATTGTTCGGGGTAACGGTTATGTCAGGAGGCATTGGTGGTGGCGGGGGTGGTGCCTTTCCAGTTATCCAGGCTTGATACATATCAGCCATGTGTTGTCTCAACATCCGCACTTCCTCACTCAACCCATTATCCCGTTCATCCACCTGTTGTCGAGTACCGGTACCAACCACATCAATTCTATTGTTGTTTGCCATCGCCTTTTGTTGTCAAGAAGAATTACCACTTTGGAACCAAAAACTAACCACCTTTCTGTAGTATCAACATGAAACTACCGTGTTAGCGTTAAGGCATTTTTCTTTCCTTTATTTGTTTTCCATTATTTTTCTTTTCTTTTTGCCTTTATTGGCTTTATTCTTTTCCTTTTCCTTTTAGTTATGGTCGAATCCTATGTGAATTTCCTGCGTATCATGACCCCGCATGAATCAGACCGAGCGTAGTTCTTGCAAATTAATGCAAACTAAAGAGATAATTTTTTGGGAATTTTTAAATTTTCACTAATCATTCTCAACTTTTTTTAAAAGATATTTAAAGGAATATGTACTACAAAAACTACATATAAACTTATAAAGAGATTCTTGAGTAAATTTCATGATGTAATAAACTAAAAATAAGAAAGGACGTAACCTATCCAAAAGTAATCAACGAACTCTCTCATTATATATATATATATATATATATATAATTATTATTATTTATAGTAAATAATAATACATATACTATAAATAGGATATATATGTATATATAATCAATTCACTAATATATACATATTATTATATACAACTAATATTATTTAGAAAGATTTAAGAAGTAAGGATATAGTTTAAAGTTTAATGTCGTCAGCTCGATTTATTATTTTAATAATTTTTTTTAAGCAATAAGGATTGTTGAAACCTGTTTGTCAAATATTCTGGTGACATAAGGCTTCAGTCGGTGACCATTTACCTTAAATTTTTCTCCTCCATTTATGTCACGACCCAAAATCCACTAAGGGTCATGGGGGCACCGGACACCTTTGTCAGGCCAGCCAACTAACTTATCAATTAATTCCTCTTTTAATACTTTTTAAAATCTAAGGTTTTTCCTTCCATTTTCGTAAATAAAAGTTCACTACTTGAATTCAAATTTAAATAATAATAATTAGTATAAATCCGTTGAAAACCAACCCAGAAACCCGGTGTCATAAGTACATGAGCAACTACTGATAGGAGAAATAAAATACGACATCCGTCCGAAATACAGTGGACGAAAAGTAAATACAGTACACTAGAAGGGACTACCCTAGCTGTGGTCGCCTCGAATGATGCAGTTCACCTAGTCCCAGCGTTATCCATGCTGCTACACCCAATAGGCTGCTAGAGGTATATATACTTGTGCAACAAAAAATGCACAGAAGTGTAGTATGAGTACGTAATCAACATGTACTCAGTGAGTGTCCCGCCTAATCCCGAAGGGGTAGAGACGAGATGGTCAACTCGGACACTCTCTATGTCACGAATAAGATTTTCTACCATCGAAAGTCGTGATGGCGCCTACTATCGGAGCTAGGCAAGCCAAGCATTTAAAACCTTTTTGGATAACAACACAATATTTGACAATAATAAACCTTTAAATAAAAGCAGAAGTCTTTCATAGCACAAATATTTGGAAACCAAAAATGCGGAAGCTTAACATTTCACTACCCAAGACTGAAGTCGCTATCTCACGGACCACTAATGAATGCTGCAAACAAGTCTAAATAGAAAAATACATCGTGTCTGTCTCGGTACAATGAAAACAAACAGGAAAATATGGGAAGGGACTCCGGCCTGCGAACGCTAGCTAGGCTACCTCGTAGTCCCTGGACTGAAGTCAGCTCCCACTCAACGTGCTATTGCTGTGGTCCAAAAGTTACTCCGGTACTGTGATCTGTGCAAAAATCACAGAAGTGTATCATCGGCACAACCGACCCCATGTACGAGTAAGTGCCTGGCCTAACCCCGACGAAGTAGTGACAAGGCTAGACAGGACTACCAAATCAACCTTGCAGTTCAATATATACTTGTGCAATAAAGGAAAGAATACCAAAGCTAAACAGTTAAAAGGGAGGGAAGCATGCTATGGGGGAGTACAATTCGAATATAAAAGTCATCAACTTAAATAAGAATAAGGGCACAATAATATTTAACAAAAACAAGAAAATCCAACAGTTGCACAGCATCAGCCTTCGTGCTTTTACTCTCATCCTCACCCAAAGCAACCAAATAAAAGGCACGGCATCACCCTTCGTCCTTTCCTCACATAACTCTCATTTCATGGCACAGAATGACCCTTCGTGCAAATATAATCAAATCGGAGCACGGAATGTCCTTCGTGCATAAATAATCAAAACATGGCATGGAATGCCCCTTCGTGCAGATATAATCAAAACATGGCACGGAATGACCCTTCGTGTAGATATAATCAAAACACGGCACGGAATGACCCTTCGTGCATTATCACTCTTCCTCACCAAAACAACAATCACAACAAAACGGGCGAGGGAATAAACAATAATAAGAAATGTCCCAACAAGGGAAAACATAATTAAACAACCAAATCCCGACAAGGGAGCAATAACAACAACTTTCATATCCCGGCAAGGGAGATAATCAATATACTCAAACCATCCTGTCAAGGGATTAATCACATTTCTTTCCAATTATTTTATTTCATACTAGATAGCATTTTGATCGTGTGAGCCAACGCTCCAAAGAATTCACAATTCATAATTAATCCTAAAACTCTTCACATTATATAGGCAATCCTTAATTAGCTTCGAAGAGTCCCAAAGTATGCCAAAACAAGTACCAATGTATAGATACTCATCACCATGCCTATACATCGTACTCGATCTTTTAGCAATTAACAATTAATAACACTCTAATCCTATTCTCTCAAGCCAAAGTTAGATCAAACACTTACCTAAAATGCTCCAAAAATCCACTCAAGCCTCTAGTATAGCTTTACCCCTCGAATTCACCACAAAACCGCTCAAATCTAGTCACAACTTACTTGAATGTATCAACAAATGCTAATTGAATCCACTTGAATGCACGAAAATGAATTTTCCAAAGTTTTACTCAAAAATTCCCAAAATGCCCCCGTACCCATGTGGTCAAAACCCGAGGTTCGAACCAAAACGCGGTTACCCATTCCCCCACGAGTTCATATCTATGATTCGTTTTAAAATCGGACCTCAAATCGAGGTCCAACTCCCCAATTTATGGAAAACCTAGGTTCTACCCAAAAACCCCATTTTCACCCATGAAAATCCTTGATTTCAAGTGGAAAACATGTTTAATGATGTTAAAGATTGAATGAATCGAGTAAAAATTGACTTACCAGTGATTTGGGATGAAGTTTGCTCTTGAAAAATCGCCTATGGTGTTTGGGTTTTGAAAGAATGGTAAAAAGTGATGAAATTTCGTCTAAGTATAAAATTTGCTAGGCTGCGGATATGGGAATTGCGAACCTTAATTCGCATTTGCGAACACTGTGCATTTTGCCGGACTTCGCATTTGCGAGATTTTTGTTTGCATTTGCAAACTTGGGCCATTTGGGGAAGGTTCGCATTTGCGATCATAGGCCAGATTTCCCCTTCTTCGCATTTGCGAACATTAGCCTGCCTGGGCTAGTTTCGCATTTGCGAACCAGCCTTCGCATTTGCGATAGCTGGGCATCCGCACTTGCGAGCTCTGGCTTCGCATTTGCGAAAATTGCAGAAGCCTTATACCAGATTTTCAAAACATGAGAAATGCAATTCGATGCCTATCCAAAACTCACCCGAGCCCTCGGGGCTCCAAACCAAACATTCACACAACCTCAAAAATATCCTACGGACTTATTCGTGCGATGAAATCGCCAAAATAACATCAACATCAATGAATCAAGCCTCAAAATCATCATTTTCATTTCAAACTTCATAAACTTCCAACTTTTGATATTAAGGTCCGAAACACGTCAAATGACGTCAGATTTCGACCAAACTTTACAGAAAGCGCTTAACACATATTTAAGACTTGTACCGGGCATCGGAACTAAAATACGAGCTCGGTACCATGGTTTTTTAATCAATTTTCATTTCCATTTTCCTTAATAATTTTAGAAAAACAATTTCACAGAAACATCCATTCCTCGGGCCTGGGACCTCGGAATTCGATTCCGGGCATACGCCCAAGTCCCATATTTTTCTACGGACCCTCCGGGACCGTCAAATCATGGGTCCAGGTCCTTTTACCAAATATGTCGACTGAAGTCAAATTTAACCATATTAATATCAAAATTCATTATTTTTTCACACAGAATTCATATTTAAGGCTTCCGGCTACACGCCCGGACTGCGCAAATTGAGGCAAATAAAAGTGAGGTTTTCAAGGCCTCGGAAGTGCAGAACGAATGAGGAAACGGGTGACGCCCTTTTGGGTCGTCACATCCTCCACCTCTAAAGCAGCCGTTCGTCCTCGAACGGACAAAAGAAAGAAGTACCTGAGTCAGCAAATAGATGAGGATAACGGCTCCGCATATCAGACTCGGAGTCCCAGGTCGATGCCTAAGGAGGCTGGCCTCTCCACTGGACACGCACTGGAGGAAAACTCTTCGACCTCAACTGTCGAACCTGCCGGTCTAGAATAGCTACCGGCTCATCCTCGTAGGACAAATCCTTGTCCAACTGGACAGTGCTGAAATCTAACACGTGGGTAGGATCGCCGTGATACCTCCGAAGCATAGACACATGAAACACTAGATGCACGGCTGACAAGCTAGGTGGCAAGGCAAGTCTGTAAGCTACCTCTCCCACACGGTCAAGAATCTC